>CACRXK020000011.1:29277-179467 GCA_902702795.2 Paramuricea clavata
GGGGGGGGGGGGGGGGGGGGGGGGGGGAGCGGGAAATCAAAATAACAAAAATCCAATATGGCGGCGAAATGTTTCTTGAAATAATAACAAACGTGGACGAATTTAACTAAATTTTGGCACAAGAATCAGTTTAATAAACATAATATGGCATGGAAATAGTTTTAAGAAATAATCTCAGTGAGATGCAGCGAAACGTGACTATGTAAGTCTGCAATACAATTTATAAAGATTTCACTCTAATTCTATTTTTTGGCATGTAGTAAAACACTGACTACCGGAACACCGGAACACCGCCGGAACACCGCCGGAACACCACCTAACCCTAACCCCAACCCTAACCCCAATCCTAACCCTAACCCCAACCCTAACCCCCAATCCTAACCCTAACCCCAAACCCTAACCCCAAACAAAATGGTGGTGTTCCGGTGGTGTTCCGGTAGTCAGTGTTTTACTACATGCCCTATTTTTTTACTCTATGTTGTTTGAGTTTGAATCATGTGTTCTAGTTTAAGTTATGTGCCTTTATGAATTTATGATCATTTCCCAAGTTTTGTTTACTGGCCATATTGCTTACAAAAGAATTAAAAACTCTTGACAAAATGCAGTTGAATTTTTATAAAGAAAGCGATCTTGCCAAGCATATAGTAAATAAATGATCACACGGGCAAGTCCTGATTCCTGAAATTAATGATTAACACTACTCGTAATATTTGAAAAATGTGCCAAATTGCACTCGCCTCGGCGGCTCGTGCAATTTTGGCACATTTTTCAAATATCACTCGACCGTTCTCGACCGTAGTGTTAATCATTAATTGCACTCATTCCTGTGTGATTACCTACAGTAACTAATATAATTTATTATTTTCTTACCACAAACAAAAGCTTCTATTACGCCTTATGAAATTCAAATTCAATACTATATATAGCACTTCTCTGCACGAACGTACCGACGGTTGAAGATGTATTCTTTACGTGCATCGGACAGGCCAGCCTTATATACCTACACATGCAGCAGAAAGAAATTATGTGAAAACTAATTAGTGGGCGTTCAAACAGGTTTTTTTAATTAACGTTACGTACATGCATGATTATCTTATCTCGTTACTTAAATACACGTGTGCCCAACTGAGACTAAAATATCAAACAAAAACTGAAATCTCAGTAAGATATCAAGGAAATTGTATATAGGTATATATGGACTAAAAACGGTTTAAATGGTTATAATTCATTGTATAAATCTTAGGTTTTCCAGATTTTTTACTTCTTGGTTTTTGTTTTCTGTTCTGTGATTACTTCAAATTTTTCGACTGCACTGGTTCGCTCTTTCGTGCAAGGATTTTTGATACATTTTTATCATAGTTTATATTTTGTATTTTCGATAGAAGATAAAATATAATTTTTGTCAATCACGGCGTTGCTTAGCTGTTTCTCCCACGCAAGAAACAGTTGCAGTATACACGTGTTTAATTTTGTTACATCATCACGGGATGTTTGCTTTTGTAATGTTGGGTGGGCGACCGTCCAGGTATATGATAGCTGTGTTCCACATAGTCTACACTTGAAAACAGGCCTGAACAATATTTTGTTGCCCACATTGTTCCTGGTACAATGCTGAACAATATTGTTAACAACCATGCAGGAACAATATGGGCAGCAAAATATTGACCTCAAATCATTAATAATTCATGAGTAAATTAGCCAACCATATTGCTTTATTTTGCTCACATGATAATACTGGATACCTGGTGAAGTATATTGATCCAGTCCTAGGATTGGATCAAAATTAATTCTCCTCACTTTAAAGGTGATGTCCACTCCGTTCTGCGCATCAGTTCTGCTCATAACAAAGGGGGACCCCCGCATATAAACATTGCCCAAATTTTGCATCTTTCGAACTTTTTTGAATTGAAAGTTGAAATGTACAGTTTATGTTCATTTACAAGTGTAGCGAACCAGAAAAGTGTTAGATATTCAGTTAGTATATCATATTTTACAAATATAGCAGTTCAAACGTAAACAAAGTTCGCGCATGTGCACAGGAGTGGACATCATCTCTAAGTAGCGATTTATTCGTATGAGATGTCATTTCAAATCCTTCAATTCGGACTGGACTAGATTTCAAGTCCTCACATTTTGATCCAGTCCTCGGCTTCGCCTTGGACTTGATCAAATTGCGCGGACTTGAACTAGTATTACTTCAAGCTTGTTTTTTTTTTATCAAGATTGTTACAGGCTGGCCAAGTGTCACATAACCGCAAATGTAGTGCCAAATCCTCTTCAACCATCAATCATAGCTCTACTGTTAATACAGGAATGAACATAAATCGAATTACTAAGTAATCTTTTTTTACGATCTGTGCTAATAATAAGAAAACTCGTATTGATGCAGTTGCAGGCTTGAAAAATACAAGGAGAACTTCGACATTTCGAGAACTTCGGACCTTCGTCGGGATGTTAGTGAAGGGCCTTCGCTCGAAACATCGAAGTTCGCCTTGTACTTTTCAGGTAGTTGCATCCCTATATCAATCTGAAGTTTTAGTCAACCTTAGCTACTTATATGGATAGAATTATCATTTCTAAACGGCTGTTCTCCCTAGATATTGAGTAGAAAACTCTAACCTTATAACTAATTTCGTTTAAAATGAAGTTAGTTTAGTTAAGATTAGAGTTTTCTGTATACTGGATAGCTCTACCAGTTTTAAACTGGTCTTCCTAGAGATCCAGTAAGAGTAATCTCTTATTGATCTACTGCTACGACAGGAGGAAACCTCGACTAAACTAACTTCATTTATACTGGACAGCTCTATCAGTTCTAAACTGTTCTTCCTAGAGATCCAGTAAGAGTAATCTCTTATTGATCTACTGCTACGACAGGAGGAAACCTTAACTAAACTAACTTAATTTATACTGAGAGATCCAGTAAGTGAGTAATCTCTTATTGATCTAGTGCTACGACAGGAGGAGGAAACCTCAACTAAACTAACTTCATTTATACTGGACAGCTCTATCAGTTCTAAACTGTTCTTCCTAGAGATCCAGTAAGAGTAATCTCTTATTGATCTAGTGCTACGACAGGAGGAAACCTTAACTAAACTAACTTCATTTATACTGGACAGCTCTATCAGTTCTAAACTGTTCTTCCTAGAGATCCAGTAAGAGTAATCTCTTATTGATCTACTGCTACAACAGGAGAAAACCTTAACTAAACTAACTTCATTTATAGTGGACAGCTCTATCAGTTCTAAACAGTTTCTTCTAGATCTCCAGTAAGAGTCATCTCTTATTGATCTAGTGCTACTACATGCAGGAGGAGACCTTCAGTAAACTAACTTCATTTATACTGGACTGCTCTATCAGCTCTACACTGTTTCTCCCAGATCTAGTCCAGTAAGAACCATCTCTTATTGATCTAGAGCTACTACTACAAGAGGAAACCTTAACTCAATTAACTTCATTTATACTGGATATATCTCTATCAGTTCTAAACTGTTCTTCCTAGATCTCCAGTAAGAGTCATCTCTTATTGGAACAGTATTACTACAGGAGGAAACCTTAACTAAACTAACTTTATTTATATGCTGGATAACTCTATCAGTTCTTAACTGTTCTTCCTAGAAATCCAGCTTTAGTTAAGAGTCCTCGGTTATCGGTGTAACTGAGTTACTATAGTTGTTACTATAGGAGGAAACCTAAACTAACTTTATTTATGCTGGACAGCTCTATATCAGTTCTAAACTCCCCAAAGATACTGCAAACTACAGGAACCTGGAGAAAACATGCATAAAGTGTTTGGCGAATTAATTAAAACGAGTGAACAGCTGGAGTACAGACAACTGCATATTTCAAGAGTCGAAAGCCGTGCACTAACCACTCAAAGTATGGTCTCTTATTTTTTTAAAGATGTATACAGCTATTTCAATTAAGGTTGTCCCACGAGCAAAGCGGAAAAGTCGAAAACGAGCGCGAAAGGCTGCTGGGAATCGCTAATAAATGAATGAATTTATTAGCGATTCCCAGCCGCCTTTCGCGCTCGTATTCGTCTTTTCCGCTTTGCTCGGGGGACAACCTTAATTGAAATAGCTGTATGTACTATATTTACAACATTCGCGTGTTGTATCGGATATTATTAAAGTTCGTGTAAATCAGCATGATATTGTATCAGATATACAAACTCCTTCACACTCATGATTTCTTTTGTTTCTTCATGAATTATTTATGTTTCTTCATGACGTTTCACAGCATCATATACAGCTGCACCTTTTTGTTTTGGGTACCTGGTTCTCACCCCACACCCTAACCTCCTCACCCCAACTAATGGATGGTTTATATGCATGCGCATCCTGAACGCCCATCCCTAGCTCTCTCCCCCAGAGAACACTCCTACGTATTGGAGCACGTTTTTTAAAATAGATAAACAGTTACTTCACATATATTACGTGCGCACACGTTGAGCAAACCCTTTGGGCAAACAGATTACTAGCTAATGAAACATACTGTCATTAACAGAGAGAAGACGCGACAGGTCTTAGCGAACATAATCATACAGATTACTTTGCGATTATTTTGTGGTTTACATGCACGTTGGACAAACAGGACGTACAAATACCCGAGATAAGCCCGTTTCAGACGCTGCTCTAATCATGCGTTGAACTTAATTTAACGAATTAGGCGACAGAAGGGTGACACGTGGAAGCTGAATGCAGCAAATATAAACTCGGCAGATATAAACTCGAACATTCTGTGCAAACGTAGGTAGTACACCAGAAAACTGCCGATTGATAAGGATTCCAACTACCTGAAAAATACAAGTAAAGGCCGGTGTACACTTGAAGGGGAGGGGGGGGGGGGCAGGGGGGTCTCGTCACGAAATCACGAAGATCATTTTTCGATTTCACGAGTCACGAAAAACAAAATTTCACTATTTTCACGATTTTTAGAAACACAGAAGCGTAACAAAGTCTGAAACCATTTAACGATTTTCTAAACAGCAGAAATCGATGTTAACACAAACACATTTCACTGACTTTAACATTAGAGCTTTTAAAGGACTATGGAAATCATTGCGAGACATTACGAAACATTACGAGCGTCTTACGATGGTTCACAAAGTCTACGAAGAGGTACGAAGGTATACGATAACGACGTTTACGATAAAACCTCAGGAAAGACAACCGCGGGAAGCAAATTTATTCATTTTTTTACCATAATATTCAAATTTGGGCCGAGTTTTAAACGTAAACATTCACAAATTAGGGTAAAATATTGGTAAATTCAAGATCCTATAGCTAGCATTTTAGCTCTTCACGATTCACGGCACGCATATTAATAACGATTCACGGAATAGTATTTGTTCAAATCACGAAGCACGAATAATTGCTAATCACGAGTCACGAAAATACCCTTGCCCTTTAGGTGCTTTTATGCGATTTCTAGTGTGATTTTCTTCTCCTGATGGATGTGAAGGAGTAGATGAGTTAGGAATGATCTGAGTACATGTACCTTCATCTGAACATTCATAATTCATCCACTCGTTCACATGCGTCAGAAGAACAAACTCGCACTAGAAATCGCAGCAAAATTGCAAGTGTACACCGGCCTTAAAACATCCAAGTTTTATACTTTATATATTTTCAGGTAGTTGAATCCCTATCAATTTGCAGTTTTCAAAAGTTCGGCAGAGCCAGTATCGCATTATGCAACGTTTGAGCGACGCTGATTCAATCGTCGATCCACTCATGTGCCAAATCTGACTCACTTTTTTAAAAATTTGTTACGATTATATTAGCCATCTTGTAATTTTACTTATTTGTTTTGAATTATTGGAATTCTCGCGCGAATGCGCCAACACTCTTGTCAAAATTATATACTTTGTACGCAGGGCCTCTTTTGAGAATTTGTCCGGCAGTGGAGGGGCCATCAAGACTGAAAAGGGACCCAACTAGGACCTAGTCTAGGAGGTGGTGAACGGGAGAAGTGGGAACTTGTCGGGGTGTCTGGGGTCTTCCTCCAGAAAAGTTTTGTATTTTTCAGTGTCTGGGGCTTGATTGTCGGCATGCTTAGATACAATTTTGTATATATTTCATCCGCTAGACAAAGATTTGGTCATTGGAATACTAAAACACTCTTCTTAACGAAGAAGTTATTCTTCCCTTTTTTATTATATTTTAGACAGGGGGGACAACATATTTCACTGAAGAGGCCAAAACAGGGACTGAGGGGGACATATATTTCTTCCGCTAGATAAAGATTTGGTCATTGGAACACTAAAACACTCTTCTTAACGAAGAAGTTATTCTTCCCTTTTTTATTATATTTTAGACAGAAGGGACCTGGGGGGGGGGGGGACAACATATTTCACTGAAGAGGTCAAAACAGGGACTGAGGGTATTAAAAGTGTTGTTCCAGTGCTATTCCTTGAGCAAGTTTTATTTGCTCGTGTATGTGTAGGACAAACAATGGACAAGATTCCTTGACAAATTTACTTGCATGTGTAAAAGAAACATTCGGTTTTAAAATTCTGGGGGAAATTGGCATAAATCTAAACTCTTATCACTTTTTTGGGAGAAGAGGAAACTTTCTGTAAATCGTTTTGTAAATCTAATCTCTCCCAATCGAGTGGGAGCTATCCAATCTCTTTCCTCCGCACACTTATTGAGGAAACCACAAAGTATTCCCTGATAAAAATGTAGAACTAAAAATAGCTTACTTCCATTCGGTGCACGTATACATCTGCATGTGTCTTAGAGTCTTTTAAACCCAATAGTATATAAAAACTCCGATTTTATATACAGCATTTAAACTTAGTATTATTTACAACTTTAGTATATGAAAGCCGCGTACAGACGAGCAAGTTGTTCCTTGACAAGTTTGACTTGTTCGTGTGCACGGGAAAAAATTGACAATAGAGAGGTTGAGATACCCCGGTTTTGGTGTACGGGTACGAGTAGTGTCATCTTGTTTTACTGATGTCTGTAATTCGATCATACTTTTTCTGTTTTCTTGCAATAGACAATGATATAATGCGAAAAATGTGCACCTTAATTACGAGTAAAGGTACAGACATCGACGAAAATATTGCTAACCAAAATCATGCTACCTGTACACGTACACCGAAACCGCGGGGTATCTTAACCTCTCTAATAAGAAAAATGTATTGGGTGTACGGCCGCCATGCATGGAAAACATTAAGACAAGTGTACAAGATATATTGACGTAAGATAACTGTCCTACAACATTCTGTGCACACGAGCAACAAAATTTGTCAAGGGAAATTTGTCCGGGAAACTAAATTTATGTGATTGTATAACAATCCCCATGTAAATCCACATGTAAACTTCAATCAGTTTTTCAAATTCTTCAAAATTGAAGTGCTCCAAATGGTCAATCTCAGGCCTATAGATTATTTATTGTAAATATAATCAGACGAATCGTACGAACTGTCCAAGGGGATCACAACTCTTTGGTTCAGGTTAATGTCTTAGGGGGTCGCTACCGCTTTGCATTCAATCTCTCTAAGAGGGTCTTATACCTCTGCGAGATGAAAACATAATGCTTGATGAGTCTTTGGGTTGACCAGAGTTTAGAAGTATAAATATAATGTTATAATTGGTTCACTTCACCCTGATCACCACAATAATATAGCGTGTTTCATTTTCCTAGTGTTTCTTCACGGACTTGGATCATTAATTGCTATTCAAGTATTTTAATTATATTTAACTTAACTTAAAATAAATGAGCAAAAGTCTTTAAAAGCACATGTACAACCTTATACATGAGTACATGACATGCTGTATCTTTATTATACAACATCGCCTTTCGTGGGAGTATCTAAAGGCCCGTTTACATGCACCTGTAATTTTTTCTGCGATTGCCAGTGCTATTTTCCTCTTCTGTCTGCATGCATGTTGCATGTGAACGAGTTTTTTTTTTCTAATTATAAGAATTACATCATTCTAGATTGGAAAAATGTTATTCTTGAATTAAAATAAGAAAACAATTCTCTCGAATATTCTTGCCCAGTTATTTCTTGAAATATTTCTTGATAAGAAATAATTGCTTAAAATAAGAAAAATAATTTAAAAAAGAATATTATTCCAGACTATAGAATTTGATTTTTTGCAGTGTAGATGAGTTATGAATATTCTGAGGATATGTATCCTTGTCTAAACGTTCATAAAGCCGGTTACAGACGAGCAAGTTTTCTATGACAAGTTTTCATATGGCAAGTTCTATTTGCTCGTAGTCTGCACGTATAGGCATGCAACTTTGCCAATTTTTACTATGGCAAGTATACACTTGTTCAAAAGCTGGTATGCTAGCAAAGTACAAATTTTGTTCGTCTGTATGGATCAACAAAGAATACATGGCATGCATGAGTTGTTCAGTGTACTAATTATTGCTGTCGGCCAGTCAGTCAGCCTAAAACAAAACAAAACAACTGAAACTTGTCATAGAAAGTTTGTTGTACGTAATATACAAACATGCAAATGACAAAGAAAACTTGTCATATGAAAACTTGTCATATGAAAACTTGTCATATGAAAACTTGCCATATGAAAACTTGTCATGTGAAAACTTCAGTCATATATGAAAACTTGTCATATGAAAACTTGTCATGTGAAAACTTCAGTCATATATGAAAACTTGTCATATGAAAACTTGACATATGAAAACTTGTCATGTGAAAACTTCAGTCATATATGAAAACTTGTCATATGAAAACTTGCATATGAAAACTTGTCATATTTTTGAAAACTTGCCATATGAAAACTTGTCATATGAAAACTTGTCATATGAAAACTTGCCATATGAAAACTTGCCATATGAAAACTTGCCATATGAAAACTTGTCATACGAAAACTTGTCATATGAAACTTGCCATAGGGGAAATTGTCATGTGAAAACTTCAGTCATATATGAAAACTTGTCATATGAAAACTTGTCATGTGAAAACTTCAGTCATATATGAAAACTTGTCATATGAAAACTTGCCATATGAAAACTTGTCATGTGAAAACTTCAGTCATATATGAAAACTTGTCATATGAAAACTTGCATATGAAAACTTGTCATATTTTTGAAAACTTGCCATATGAAAACTTGTCACATGAAAACTTGTCATATGAAAACTTGTCAGATGAAAACTTGTCATATGAAAACTTGTCATATGAAAACTTGTTATATGAAACTTGTTATATGAAAACTTGTTATATGAAAACTTGTCATATGAAAACTTGTTATATGAAAACTTGTTATATGAAAACTTGTTATATGAAAACTTGTTATATGAAAACTTGTTATATAAAAACTTGTTATATGAAAACTTGTTATATGAAAACTTGTCATATGAAAACTTGTCATATGAAAACTTGTCATATGAAAACTTGTCATATGAAAACTTGCCATATGAAAACTTGCCATATGAAAACTTGTCATATGAAAACTTGTCATATGAAAACTTGCCATATGAAAACTTGTCATATGAAAACTTGTCATATGAAAACTTGCCATATGAAAACTTGTCATTATGAAAACTTGTCATATGAAAACTTGCTCGTCTGTAACCGGTTTAACTCATCCACTTGTTCACATGGATCAAAAGACGAAAAATCGGACCAAAAAACGCAGCACTGAAAATATCAAGTATATATAGTATTATAGAGCAACTTTAAAAGTAATAAATCGTTGTCACACCTGGTTTTCAATAAAAAAATCTACTAAAACAAGCTCGAACTATAAAAAATATTCATGAATGATACATAACTTAACAAGTGCTTTCTATACAGTTAATGATGAGAGACCTTACGATGTAGGACGGCAAAGCAACGACAACGGCCAGAATAAAATATTCAAATAAACGATTGTAAAGAAAGTTTGTATAGACTATTATATTGATCGTTCTACTGTAGTACTGAGCTAATTTGCTGAGTATCACTTATTCACTTCTCGCGTCTTGACTAATGCAGGCGTTTTATCCAAGACGTAAAAGTCTGTAGTTCCCCGTTGTAAACAGAACGTGGACGACGTCTCAAACTCCAGTTTTTTCTTAAAAATTAATAATCTCATTATATGAATAGCCGTGTCGTCACGCTGCCGTCCCACATCGTAAGGTCTCTATTTATGATTTGGACTGACGATTAATTACATGCAGAAGGGTACCCAACAATTTGCAAATAGGGAGGTTTCAAGGCTTTGACTTGGACAATGAATTTTTCCTAAAGGTGTTAGACAGAAAACGTAGAGCAAAATGTATCAATATTATGGCAATGATGTTGGAAAAACCTCTTCTCATTATCCAAGCTAAGATTATCGGACATAAATTATTCATTCCATACTAACATACTTGTCAGGGCGTAGCCAGCTCCAAACGAGTGTCTGTGAGTGTGTGTGTGTGTGTGTGTGTGGGGGGGGGGGATCAATCGTCGAATACTTTTTCTATTTTACGGTCTGTGAAACGCTATTTCATGCACTATTTTAGGCACGTTTTATGATAATCTAAAAGCCACAGATTTCGTATATTTTATGTCACAGATGAAAGAACGAGGATATGCCCTCCCCAGTTTCTCTTCAGTTTTGGAAGAATTACCCTGCGATTCCGGAGAGCTACAGACGGGCCAGTTGTCGAGCTCTAACGGCACGTTCATGCATGCCATGTACTTATATCGATAACTGGCCGTACCTGCATGCCAGAGGGCCTATAATTGCATTTTCGCAACTGCTCCTGGTTAGATCTAAAGCCTGTTTTCCACTTCAACCGTATCGTATCGTATCGTAGCGTATTTCTTTGTTTCCTGAGCACTAGAGTGAAACTAATGACTTCGACACAAAAGAAAATGCTACCGGGTACGTTACGATACGAATGAAGTGGAAAACAGGCTTAATAAATGTATAAAATTCACACTCGAAATTTACAAAACCGATCCACAATTCGTTATATATCGAGTGAAGATGCCCAAAAAGTCCTCGTGTAACATGGCCTTTAAAAGTAAGTGGAAGAGATTATTTCGCTGGCCTCAAAGTGACAAAACGTAACAAAGCAACGGTTCTACTAACACTAACTCTACTCCAAACACCAACTCTGACCCTAACCCTAACCTTACCCTAACCTAACCCTACTACAAATTCGTTTCTAAACCAATCCTGAAGAAAAAAGTTTTGACGAAATGTCATTCTGAGGTCAGCGAAATAGTTGATGCCTTAGTAAGTACAAAAAAGGTTTCATTTTTGGACGCCATTTTGACGGACGTTATTTTGAATGATGCTATTTTGACCTGCTCTTCTCATTTCTGATAATTATAGAATGCCAACATCAAATTTTAAATTGACACAAAAAGCGTGACTCTAGATGCTTCTCACGATCATGGAAATTTCATGTCCTATAAAAAGCAACTAGGTTCAAGCTGGATTATAGCCGACCATATATTTTACAGTCACGCTATAATGAAATCCGAACACAAAAATAAGATCACTTCATGATTTCTATAAAATTTTTCTAAATTTATAATTTTAATCAGCTTGTTTAGGATAATTTTAAACATTCTATTTGTGTGGTAAGTTGCCTTTTTTTCTTTCTTTTATCTCGCTCGAGTGTAGATGGGGAGTTTTTTAATTTTAGAATATGTGTGATTAATACGTCACTTATCCGTAATCGGATCTTATAGACGTCAACGGTATCTATTTATTTGCTTGAATTTATTTCCAGCATATTCCTGATAATGACACGTTATCTTTGTTTGTAATTTGAAATCGAGGTAGCGCATGTACATTTTTAAATGAGAAATTGTATGACGTTGTTTTGAAGTAGCTAAAACAATGATATGATGATTAATAATTATATGTATTGCATCTATTCTATTTTAAGTAATTATAGCTTAATTGATAATTATATTTAAAATGAGATAACATATTGATACACAACCGACGCATGTATTCGTTGCGTTTTTAAAAGTTTCTGGCTCTCCGGATTATGGAATCGTTTTCAAAAGTTTACTGTTTCTGTGTGCGTTTTCGTCGCGGATACGTGAGCACGGACGGCGTGTCCACGACAAAGTGTTTGCGGATACAATCGAATCCGGATACACGTGTGAATGGAGCCTAAATATCAAACACACGTCAAGCCTTGCAGCAGCTTAAAGCTGCTTGAACAACTAGACTGTAAACAGTATGTAAAAACATGCAAAATTGCATGGGATATATTCATATCATCATATGGTAATTTGACTTGTCTACTCAAAACACTCAAATTACATCCAATATCGTACTGGCTGGAAGTGAAGGACCTTCTCTTCTTTTTCAAGTGTTTACAAGGTTTTTATGATCTAGATATGTCTCTTCTTTTGTCACCTTCTCTTCGGACTCTGTCTCTCGCACTCGTACAAACCAACAAAGGTTTCTAGAATTTCTCTTCCCTAGAACTTCTCTTTCTCCGCCGCCCAATAGCCTATTGCTGATTCTGAGAAAAATTTTAAAACTACTAAAACAAAAACGTTACTTTTCGAACAGGCAGGGCGGCCCCCTGCTTGTGCTTATAATCTTGGGCATTTTGTACTCTCGATACTGATGATAGTAATATTTTAGCACGACATTACTTATTAGGAATATTGATATCTCAGCGTAACATCAGGAATATTAATATAACCTTATTCACTTATTTTTAGCCAATTTCAAAGATCTTTAACTGATCTTGGCGAATTCGTGTAATTATATAGTTTTTACTAGTCGTAATTTTATTCTACATTATCAGTATCACTTTAAATTGTAATTAATTAGCTAGTTGTAGATGAAGAGTCATGTAACAATGGAAAGCTACAATAAACTCCAGCAGTAGCAAAAAGGAAGCCAATCAAATAGTCTGTAACTACAATATTAGCAGAAACTAAGCCAATCAAATGTCTGAGGAACTGGCGGATTGGAGCTTCCTTTTTTCTTATAGTCCGATCAGAAGCTTTGTTCACAAATCTTTTGTGAATTTCAACTTGCAATTTGTTCGCGTCGCTTGCAAATTACTCAGAGCAATATGCCTATCAAAATTGCAATATTGTGGGACAATATTGCAATGTTGCTCGCAAGAGAACATCCGGTCGCTACGACTGTAAAATCATGGTTTAATGAGCGTTCCAACTATGTTTTAACTTAAATTAACTTAAATAGGACACATAATATAGTAGAGGTGTGCAAATCCGATCCGAATCCAAATACGATCGGATTCGTTCCGATTTCGGAACAAAAATATACATTTCGGATCGGATTGATAAAGTTGTTTCGTAGTCGGATCAGATCGGACTTCGATATTCGAAATAAAATTAATTAATTATCCACGTATTATCGGAAGAATTAATTACCAGCATTTATCAAAGCATTATCGCGGTTGTCGCTGCATTATTCGTTTGACTCTTCAATTGGACGTCACTTTGTCAGCTTTTTGACATGTATTTCATGCTTTTATATTTATTTGGTTAAATATTTCAACTTGAATGAGAAATTTATTTTATTAAAGAATTCTTTGGATCGGATCGGATTGGAATTCTTTATCAAAACTCGGATCAGATTCGGATTAGACAATTTCGGATCGGATTTTAAACATTAGGCAATTGTCGGATTATAAAAGTCCAATCCGATCCGATGCACACCTCTATAATATAGTTTTTGGAAAGCATTAAAAACAGCTAACCAAGATCGGGTGACTACCAACTCTCATGCACTCTCAGCCTCATTTTATCCGGGCCTACAGTATATAACAACGCGAATTTGTATGCAAGGTGCTTACCTGTAAAATAGCCTAACTAACTAAGGCGCCTGTGCCAAACGAATTGCCTAGCAACGATTAGAATGGAATGCAAATAAACAAACCGAACAAGATGGAGTACGTTGACATTTATATCGCATTCTAATTTTCATTCTAATTGACAATTTTTATATTCTAATTTGACACGCCACTACTAAAAATATGGCTAAAGTTAAGAAAAAGGGGACTGTCTCGACTAAAACCCCTACGTTTGATATATATCTAAACATTGAAGTCACAAGCGAAAGATTTACGATTCATAAAGTTACGGGTGAAACGAAAATCAAAGACTTGAAAATTCATGTGGAACTCGTCGCTGGTATACCGTACACGCTTCAAAGGCTTCATTATCTTGACAAAACCGATATGGTAGATACGTCAGATTTGAAACACAATGATATTGTATCTGGGGCAACGATCGATTTAAAACTATGGAAAATGTGGGAAAATGTGGTCAGTGTTATTGTCAGAGGCAGTGTGCAAGAAATTCTAGCATTAGGGTTGACTTTAGAGAAATCTTGGGAGAATCTAGACAGAGCATTTTTTAAACATAAAGTTGAGACTGCGAAGGAAAAATTACAAGTAGCATTATTGTTAGCTGCACATCGAAATAACACTGAACTACTTAAAGCTCTGTTAGATTTGGGTGCAGATATTAATCATAAGACCTCAATGGGAAGGACTGCATTGCATATGGCTGCCTCACAAGGGAACTCGGAGTGTATAGATATTATGTTGGAGAGGGGGGCCACCATAGAGGTATTTGATGTGCAAGGGAAATCTCCTGTTGATACCGCAAACGCTTGGGGTAAAAAAGACAGCGAGCGTCATTTGTTTTTATACCAATGGCAGACAAGAGCCGCCAAGGTTAGCCCAAAAAAGAACCAACCTTTAATGATGCACCAGCAGTTCGATTCGACACTACCGACATGGCTTAGGGGAGATTATGGACAGATTTATCATGCAAATACATTACCCCCTGGGGAATTTTCGGGGAGTAAGTTAAACGCACCTCTCCGAAAACCTGCCAAGGGAAAGGGGGCGCATGCCGAGAATGGGAGAAGCAAGAAGACAAGCAGTGTTCAAGGTCATACACAATTTGATACACCAGAGGATGATCCAGTTTATGATGATGAAAAAGGAGACAGTAAGTGGAGAATTACTGTAGTTGCCAGTCGATAACTTCATAAACAAAGTGGGAAAAAAGTCTGAATAGAAGTTCCATCTGAAACTTAATATTTGACCCTTTAAGTGACAATGCACTCTACTTTATTATTTGACTCTGTCTAATGCCAGACAATTTTACTCGTCAGGGGGAGAGTGCTGCCACTCAATGGGTTAATCAGACTATCTGCCCATGGACTCTGTTAACCCTTTAAGTGACAATGCACCCAGATGCACCTTACTTTATTACTTTACAGTTTACTCTGTCTAACGCCAGACAATTTTACTCATCAGGGGGAGAGTGCTGCCACTCAATGGGTTAAGTAGAGCAATATTCAACAGTGATATTTTGAATTTGCAATAAATTCAAAACTATAACTGTTGAATATTGTCTCCTCTTGTTCAATTTAAATATTAAGTTTCAAGATGGAACTTCTATTTGAGTTTGTTTCTACTTTATTTTATGAAGTGGATAATTGGATCATGCCATTTTTGAGAAATAGAGGTCTTGTCAATACAGACAGTTCTATTAACATGGATGTCAGCATAAATTTTTGTTATGACCATTCAAACTTGTAAGATGCTGGTCGTTCAATGGTGATCGGTCCCAATTTTGCTTCTAGGAATAACACTGACTTTTGAAATGTTGTGGACCTGTTAACCCATTGAGTTCCAGTGCTCTCCCCTTATGAATAAAATCATAAAGTAGAGCGCACATTGGGGCGCAATGTTAGTTAATAGGTTACAATATTGTGTCATGCAATTTGTGAGAATCTACTGTATGTTTTTGGTATTCATTTTTTCATGTTTAATATTGCTGATATATCATGCTTTCTAGAATTTGTGTCTTAATTTATGGGTTAATTAACCCATTGAGTTGTATTGCATATGGAAAAATGTTTTATATGTTTTTTTATTACATTGAGTTAATTATCAACACGGCTCTTAGCGAATCAGCATTCAGAATTTACAAATGCAATATTATAATGTACTGTATTTTATTACACCAGAATGTCAAATTTCTGTTGATTGAATATTAACATAGAAGATTTTCTGTTCTGCTCTTTTTAGTTCCCAATCGAAGCAGAAGGATTACTCGTGAACAAAGCATAATTTCCACTGATACAACCACAACAATCATACAAAGAAGTTATACTAGGATGCCTGGTAAGTGCATACACTAGTATACAGTATCTATGATCATACCATTCCATGATTAATGGCTTAGCGATGGCCTCTTGGTTGATTTACTTGCAACCAATACAAGGGTGCAGGCTGTACACATGCACCAGCTACTGTATGTAGGGTCCTGTCTATCTGAGCCATGTTTAATCAAGACAATTACAAAAGTTCTGACATTGTAGTTAATGTTGCTGTTAACATCAAACTCTATCATTGGTAATGGGAAACCTCTTATATTTAGTGAACTTTTGAATTCATGGAAACTACAGTAAATAATACACTGAAAGCATTTTTTATTTTGAAAATATGGATTTTCAGTTTGGATACCAGCTAGGTTAAGAAATGCTGGTTGCATATCCACAATTGATTCCAGGAAAAAGTCCATACGTTTGGGCTGTTAAATGGGATAGTCCCAGTAAGCAAAATCTTGCCATTATTAATCAGTGGTTATTTTTTATTCAAAGTGTGACTATAACCCCAAATACAATTTTTGGAATTTGTATATAATATTTGGGTCATTCTAAGAAATTTAACATGTAGCAAAAAGAAAGGAAAACTAATTTGCAATTCATCTATTGACAACATATGTGGAAACTTTGACAGTGAAACTTTCACTATAAAATATATTTCAGACACAAATATTACATAACCAAGAATCATATATGGGGTTAGTCTTACTTTAAACATTACAATAACTTATTGTAATGATCACCCAAGGCCGGATTTTGGTGGAAATAGTGGGGGAGGTGGAAAAAATGTAGGGGAGGTGCAGGACCCCCATGGAAAGTTACTGTAGGGCTTAGAATGGGTCAAAGTCAATGTGATGCATGCATGTCATGTACATACAATATGTTTCAATGTATTAATGAATTATGACTGTAGAACTCATCCAATTTTGCCTTTCATTACAATTACTACAAAGTTTTTTTCAAAACATTGCATTAAAAGGGTACTCGACAGATGAATGGCTATCATTGTGTCCGACAATTTTACAGAAAAACGTTCTTACAAAGTGTAAACCCTAAGCAACCAAAAAATGTCAAATTTTCACTTTGATCTATCATTGAAACTTTCCCAAGGGGAAGTGCATGACTTTTCAGGGGAGTTGCAAACATTCTCAGAGGAGGTGCAAAACGATCTCAGGGGAGGTGCGCACCTCAACAGGACTGATATAGTCCTGGAGATTATCTACATGTAAGCACCAAGATTATCTACATGCAAGCACCGTTCAGTCATAAATCTTATTCCTTGCATTCAAAGATGCAGAATTTGATCAATAAAAATCATTTTCCTCAAATACTGTGAGTCCAGTCGTGTGAACTGCAGTTCAGCGGCTTCAGCCCCAAAACCTGGAGACTCGCAATAGGGCTGGCACTCCTCTTACAAAAACAAAACCATCAGCCCTTCTATGTACAGCCAACTCTTCTTTTACGGCATGTCAAAAATTTTGTTTACCGCTGCAATGAAGCATTTTCGAGTCAAATACATTGGAAAAACAAAATTTTCAAAATATTGTAACTCATGCCTTGAATGTCCAAACACTGTGAAATTTTCAGTATGAACTAATTTGAGTATGACGAGTTCAATTCTGAGGTCAGCATGGGGACCCGGGGTATAGATTTTGGAAATAATACAATGCACAATAGTCCATGCAATCCAGGTGCTTTCCATGCAAGTCATTTTAATCCAGATTAAAATAATTTGAGTTTCAAACAAATCAATTGATAATTTAGATCGTTTGATAAAACTACTTCTTACCGTATAAACCAAGTCAAACACCATATAACGTTCCACATCATAGAAATACTTCTATATTCCATATATTTGGCTCTATATTAAAAAAATGCATTAAAAATATGTAACTTTTAAATTATCTAATTTTAAATTCAACCATGTCATTTGTACAATGAAACTCTTCAAACTCACATATTGAGCTGTTCTTCTTGCTTATTTCTCTTGTAAAATAGATATAAAACAGTCCAACGAACCTCATTTTGATGAATTCAAAATGAAGCAATTTCAGTATATCTGACTAAAATTCAAAATGGCCGCCGGATTTAAAAACCACCAAAAAGTTCCAAAACCAGGGTGGGTGGGGTAACTTACTTTTGGACATTTCATTTTTGGTAGACAGTAATTTATTGTTAGTAAAATAGGTTGAAATACGCGCTATAAAATTCTACATTTAGCTGGAATTTTGGGTATACTGGCATGGTGGTATATTGAGCCAGTACGTATTACATCGAGTATATTGGTAGTTTGGTATTCGGGTAACAGCCCCCCCCCCGGCTCGGCCTCTGAAGCTAACATCCTAAGACCCTACCTGAAAATTAATTAAGGCAGGCTTTGGTAATTTGGTTAGGGTAGGATTTGTGTTAGGAATAAGATTTTTGCCCACGGTAGCACGGTAGACTCAGTCAAGAAAATGATTTTTACTGTATTGATCAAATTCTGCATCTTTGAATGCAAGCGATGGGGTTTATGACTGCACGTTTTCTATTCCGGGCTTGTAAATTTCAACATTTCCTGGGGTGGGGATGCGCACAGACCCCCTTAGGAAGATTCGTGAACTTCATTTCAATACCAGCCCCCTCTGCGCGATCCTTGACAATGAATTCCACGATTTAATATGTCATATATCTTTTCTCTATAATTACAGGTAACGACGGCTCTCGTTATTGCAAAGGTGGTTTTTATATCAATTCAATGGCAAGAGCTCAGAGAGCAGACAGTCCAAGGAAATCTGCTCATTCGGTGGCCAGTTCTGGAAATATGTCAGTGAAAACCCGACGAAAGAGATAGGACGCTGTCATTAGACACAAATGAGAAATGAACGACTGGAGAAAACAGTAACGGATGTAAACGGACGAAAAATATGTCCAATTAAGCCAGTTACAGACGAGCAAGTTTTCTATGACAAATTTTCGTATTAGGCCGTGGGCTGTTGTGCGAAAAAGTGCCTAGAAAAGCAATTTCGTGGCACCCTCCTGGGAAATAGATTTTCTGTGGTTCAATTTATAGAACCATAGATGCTTAATTACCACAAAAAGTTCCCAAGCAAAAAACTTGCCCAACACCGAGAAAATGGGTGATCAGTGATTATCCTCTATTAAAATCTATTACAGCAAGAAAATGTGAAATTTTGTATTCAATTACAACAAAAATGACTTGCATCATCAGAAAGCTTACAAAAACCTACATATAAGACATTTAAACAGTTTTTTATATCTAAGGGACCGGTCATTATTTATGGCAGGGGTGGGGGCCGAAGAGAAAATGGTGGGGTAACTGAAAAATAATAGTTGCTTTAGGTGGGGTGGCCAAAAAATCCTTGCATGCAGAGGTGGGGTAAAAAAAAAATAACCTTACTTTAATCACACACAATACAATATATACTACTATCAGAGTTTAAATATATGTGATTATTCTAATTTTTTAATAAAATATTATTGCTTTCCAAAATGTTGACAGAAACACCCCCCTCAACCCACCCGTAAAGGGTCATTTTTATATTCATTTACACACAAAATCTCAAAGACTCCAATTACCAGACAAAATATATACTGCCTATATATAGGGGCTGTTTATATGGTGCAACTGCAAGCCAACCCCAGGGTATACCCAAGCTGGCCCAGTTTTGGCAAGATCCTGCCTTTGTTGTTATTTCTTACTAAAGTTCACCTTGTGTATATATGGGTAAAGAGTGGGCCCAGCTATAGCTAAGCGAGATCCCACCCCTTTAGCCCGAGATCTTGCTTCAGGAAAAGTGACCTTAAGTCTGTAGCCCCTAACTCCGGGCATCCAGCCTCACCCCCATATAAACATCCTCTCATTACATATCTCAAAAAGTATATGTACAGTCTATTAAATTTTCAGGATTTAATTTTTGGGCATCTACACTTGATACTGCATAACTAATATTTATATCCAGTATGTGCTTGTAAACCATGTGGACAATTAGGTAGCAAATCATGAAATATGCCCCATGCCCCTTGTGAATCTGGAGAATCATTCCAATGGCTAGTTCACAATATGTTCAACTCTAGCCTTTGGCAACTAGCTGTTTTTCTTTACTAGCAGATCATGTATACATGGATAAAATAAGAGAATTCTATTTACCCGTTTTACAGATTAATTTAATTGTTTATATAATCATACTTGGAATTCGGATGAATATCTTTATCTTCACACTGTATAACAGCAACTTTTTCTCATTAATTTACAGTAACTTTCTAAATTCAGATATTCTCACATGGGACAAATACTTTTAATTAGTATCGTTGTATTGTTTATGAATTAAAATATTAAATTGATTTCATAAACTTCAAGAATTCCTTGGGAATTCTTAAGGAATTCCTTTAAAATTCCGTGATAATACATGTGATTGTCTATAGAGGAAATTTTAGAATTTAGATAGTTGCAATCATGGGTGAGCACATATTTTGTGAAACTGTTTAAAAATAAAATTGCATTTTAATTAATAAAGAAATGCAAGAATGTGAAAGAAACCAAATTATATACAGTGAAACTTTAAAGTGGGAAAGAGATAGGGTGGTGAAAATACGGTTAGTGTTCTAAAATATTGAAGCATATGGTTAATATATGTTTATGGGACTAGCATTGCACTATCTCGTGAAAAGGGAATATAGCGTTGAATACAAACTATAAAAACCCATTCATATTTCAATTTTACAAGTAGACAAATTTTAAGCCTTCAGATAACTATAATTCTTTATATAGTACCTTGCTATTGTAGGGGTAACCCATAATATAAAGACATGACTGTTAGTGTGCTTTAATTACTCCACAAGAAATAAGGGGCAAGGGATATTGGTAAACAAGTATTACCAATCAATCCTATTCCCTTTTAATTATAATGTCCACTGTGGTCAAAGCACCCTATAATAATTATTATTTACTCTCTAACAGCAGATACTCTCTAACAGCAAGGGCAATTTTGTACCTTGATGAGTAATACGCATACAAAATACTAAACTGTTTCATTACATATTTTATGTCTGAACCTTTGACATTGCAACAAAATAGGTTTGGGTGGGGTAAAAAAATTTTCTGGCATTCCACCGGTGGGGTAGCTAGAAATTTTGTTTCGAAAAAGTTGGGTAATGATTTTTTCCGGCTTCATTATACTTTCTCTTCGGCCCCCACCCCTGCCATAAATAATGACCGGTCCCTAAAATTGTTTTCGAGTTATACGCTGTCAAAAACGCATTTTTGACCTAGTACCCAGTCGTTATTGCGACATTTTGGTCCGAATTTTCACATTTAAAATAGCCGAATAACTCAAAGACTATTTGAAAGATCAAAAAACTGTTTAAAAGTCTTATATGCGGTTTTTTGTACGTTTTCCGATGATGCAACTCATTTTTATCAGTAATGGAATTATAAAATTTCCCATTTTTTGCTGTAATAGGCTACAATTTAATAGAGGATAATCATTGATCACCCATTTTCCCGGTATTTGGCAACTTTTTGCTTGGGAACTTTTTTTTGGTAGTGATGTACCTATATGCCTTTCAAATAAACCCCAAACCAAGTATTTCCCACATGGGTGCCACGAAGCGAAATAATTTTGGCCAACAGCCCACGGCCCGATATGACAAGTCTTTGTCGATTGCACGTGTGTAGCAAGTTTTTGTTTTTCTGCATGACCGCCACGATATCTGATTAGCTATCAATGAACATGCAATATAGATCGCTGGCCAATTAATCCGCATGTACGTGAGCAAATTGCTTTGCCAAATAATTTTCTTTGTTGATTTTGCCAATTTTTCTGTGACGTTTACTTGTCATAGTAAAAATTGGCAAACGGTTGCCTACACAGACGAGCATATAAAACTTGTCATATCGGAAAACTTGCTCATCTGTAACCGGCTTAGTACGACCACAACCAACAATATAGCTCTCACAACATCCACAATTGCGCAGGCAGGCAGCAACTCTCTCAGACTCGGAACTTAAAAACTAAAGCTGAATTTCGGGGTGAAGTACTTCGGTTGTACTGTGGTCCAGCGACTCATTATAGCTTTATATGAGTTTCAAGCTTAGTAGTTGAATATTACAGCTTTTGTGAATGAATTGTTCTCATAAGGAGATATTTAGCCCCATATATGATCTCTAAACTGATTAAATAGTTATGCCCCGGCCCATTAGGCTTTGCATGCTTAGAGTTTAAGGTTTAAGGTTTAGAGTAAGTATAGGTTTGCAAAGGACAACCTTTTTTGAATTAGCTGTATATATATATATCGAACCATCAACCATCGACGTTTGAATGAACCTTCACTAATTAAATATGACCAAACTTTGCCAAACTTAATGCGTTTCAGGTTCGGCGCGACAAAACGTCTGGTTCGTCCCCAGTAATTGTTTCAGGGGGGGGGGGGGCATATGGATTTATTGCAGGTGAGTGGTTTCCTATCATGCATCACAACCGATCTTTTTCCTAACGATCGACCGATCAATTATATATAATGCTAACTGATATATGCCAAAAATAAGAGTCCGTGGAATGTTGCACCGTAATGATAAATTCGTAAGGCAGACTATGCCCGTTTGCAGGTTGGAAAAGGCCAGCCCCAACCTCGTCCCCAGGGTCTTCTTCGTGATGGTGCGCGAGAAAAGAGACTACCCTGGTAAATACTGTTGTGATTGGTTTATACATTTGACCTTGACATGTGCTTTAAGGATTTTGTTACAATAAATATGATTGGTTTACCACTAATCACTTCCTGTAATTGAGCCCTATGATTGGTTGTATGATTGATTAATAAGGATTTCCATAACAATAATTTGCTTACAGTAAAATGCATGCTTCGCAGTCGCCAAGGCACGAAGCTTGTTGCTGGCCAATATTTTCCAACATTCAGCCTAATATCCAATCTCGTACTCAGAGCAATGCCTGTGCGCGGGCTAGGATGGCATTGGGTCTGGGGAAATTGAATTTTTCCTGTGCTGTGATTGGTTTAACGTTTATCAATCGTGCATGCCGACAAAGAACCGGAACCCCTAAATTTAGGGGTTCCGGTTGTCAATTTCCGCAGAGCCAATGCCATCCTAGCCCGCGCACAGGCATTGCTCTGGGTACGAGATTGCCTAATATCAGGCACAATATATAATGGTGTGAATATAAATATAAACGCCATTTTGGTCCTGCTATGAGCCCAGTAGGACACCAGGAAATAATAAAGCGAATCCAAGGTCTATGCAATATCAAAATTAGTTGTTTATATCAATAATTTGTGCCATTACTGGAGCACAGCTATATTGAATTTCCACAAGAATGGATGCCAAATGGAACGTTTATAATATATTCAACACGAACAATCTGTCCTCATAACTTTATTTTCAGTTAATTAAACCTGGCATTAGTGTTACACTGTAAATCATCCATAATTATTACCAGTTTCACAAGTGTACAGAGAGTACACTTTTCAACCCCCTCCCACAGCGACTGAACAGATGATGGTGCATGGATCTATACTCAATAGTTCGATATTTTAAAAAGCGTGTATTGGTTATGAACCCGCCTACCCGAAGCATATTTGTATACACTTAAGGAAATGTTGATAGTTTTGGACAACCCATACCATAACTGAATTTTTCATTAGTCTTTACATCGATCGTTGCCAATTCTCCATGATCGTTATCCCATATTACATATAGGAAAAATTTAACACATCTGTCCTGCAGATTGGCTAGTACAAATTTACATTAGCAACTATTGAATCGGCGAGGGTGTATCTGAATAAAGCAAGTGTTCAAATCAATGAAGCCAAACTATCAAAATTGTTTGTCTCCACGCTGTACTTATATAATTCCTCATCAATGGACAATTCAATGAGAACGAGGTTGTAGACAGGCTGACCGACTTGTATGCATGCTGACCTATTGTAGTCGTGTTTGAAGCTATTCAAAACACTTGAAGTATTTATATAAAAAAATATACTGAGACGGCATCTATTGTAATCGTGTTTGAAGCTATTCAAAACACTTGTATAGGCCTACTGTATAGTCGTGTTTTATCATATCTAAAGTACTCGTGCTGCGTACTCGTATTTTAAATATGATAAAGCACTCCTACGCGTGTTTCATATATATTTATAATATAGCATTTGTAAATTCTGAACGCTGATTGGCTAAGAGCCGTGTTGATATAACTCAATGTCAACACGGGAAATTTTCCGCCGCTTGCAAACACGGAAATTTTTCTTATCCTTCGGGCTTTTGACATTGCTATATTATAAAAAAAATATAAAACATTTTTTCCGTATTGATATATAGTTATATCAACACTCGTGGAAGTTGGGAAAACTCGAAATTGTATGAAAACACTCCGCCCTTCGGGCGTCGTGTTTCCATACAATTTCTCGTTTTCCCAATTTCCACTCGTGTTGATATAACTGTATATCAACACGGAAAATGTTTTATATTTGTTAATTATATATATATATATATATATATATATATATATATATATATATATATATATATATATATATATATATATATATATATATATATATATATATATATATATATATAGGTACAGTCTCCTTGACAGTCGTTGTGTTGTCCTTATAGCCTAACATTGAAGTTTGAGAAGTGTGAACATCTAAAATATAATGCAATTAATTTGCATTTCATTTCACAAACTGGAAACCTAAATCTATATGTTACACTAAATCTATCCAATTTATTAACAGTAGATATTTTATTTCTAATTGAGGGAGAAACATACTGACCGCATTTGAACAAAACTATACTCTCTAAACTGATTGGCAATCTTTTAGCTAGTTTTATTCACTATTCGGTCAACACAATATAAATTAACTCCCAAAAAACAAATGAAATTTCTGCTGTCTGAAAGGGGATGGGGAAATACCCTTCTATAATAGTAAAATGTACAATAGGATGTGTGAAATGAAATGAAAGGAAGTTCTAATTTCCTTTGGAACCTTTTCATTAATGCCATTTGGAAAAAATAGTAGCTATCACGCATTTTGTGTTTTTTTTTCCCGCCAATAGTTAGCCGTGTATTTTGCTTTTTAAAAAATATTTCGTTATTTTGATACCATTGTTATAATGCACAATAAGATCCTTGACCTTGTAGGTTTGCATGGTAAAAATAAATATATTTGTAGACACGTTTATTTCTTTGCCTTGGTTTTGGCGAAGCTTTAAATTCGATCCAATTAAGTCACTGGTGCATGAGCAATACAAAGTAAAGTGATCTTCTCACAAATACCAAACAATTATATTTCCGGCATGCAATCAAAAAAGGCTTTCACGGCGAAATTAACTACGATCAATTGAGTATGTAAACTTAATTATCCAGCATCAATGCACGAAGTTAGTCCAGTTTAGTGTCTCCTTACACTGCACCTTGACGAAGAACAGTTTAATGACCGACTAATGGAGGCACATGGAAATCCAAAACCAAATGATATCACGAATATTGACAATGAAGAGGTAGATTTTGCAAGAATAGCAGTACACTAGGAGTAACGACAAATACAAGATATAAATAAGTACTCTCAGTCTAGTCTAGTATAAATAAATAAATTGACGCCCGTTGACGGTCTAATTTAGGTTTCGTCCTGTAGTCAATGCCTTATGGACCACTATATAGACCTCTGTGAGAACATATGTATAGTCTACAACAAATAAAGCTATCCAGTATATAAATAGATTTAGCTTCAATTTCGTCAGTTGAATCTAGTCACTTATGTGCTGCCGTGGTTGCGCACAAGGCTCAGAAATAGTGATTATCAAAAGTTTAATAAGATCAAACTTAAAATTGTCGATTTTGGATATATGAAAATATGACTATCTTCAACCTTTATTCCGTACCGTAAATCGGAAAACATTGTTTTCAGCATCGTAGTGTTACACGCTCGCACATATTTCAATGACAATGCCGGATCCAATACTGGCAATAGAAACGTTTCTGCGAAACATGCATGGCTCGCTGCAGTATTCATGTGTGTATGACTCGCGAGTTTTGGGTGCCTCGCGTTCTAGATTTATGCAGGCCCAATGAAAAGATTGATACTTTCGCGGCAAACTAACAAGTAACAACGATAATGATGAATTGACGGTTCTCATAACTCATAACTCATAAGCCGTTTTGTTTTTTGCGTAAAAAAGGATTTACAATTTGCGAACTCCAATTCCCCGTTCCCAGGTTTAGATCATTTTTCAATAACAGAAAGCCTGACTAAATAAATGTGACAAATTTACTATGCTTCATTTTATTTTTGTGAAGGCTGCAGCCAATCTTCACATGGGCAGTGGAACTTACATGTCAAATATAGTCAATGCTCAACGATTTCAAATAATGGTTGTTTACTATTTACACGGAAATTCCGGTGATTCCATACGGAAAGTAAATGGAACAAGCATATTTCGACTGCTCAACCGGAACTTATCCGGAATAAACGGTTTGTTTGAAAAGGTTGTCCTCTCTTACCGATTGGAAAGTTTCAACCGGTAAATGTTGTCCATTTACATTTTTTAATTTTTTTTTACCGGTTCCAGGCTCTTCGTGATTTAACAATTGAAATTATTGATTTTCTATCCGAAATTTTGCTTACCATTAGCACAATTTCAAACCGGATGGGTTTTACATGTAAATGGTAAACAACCATAGTCAATGCTCAACTTCTTCACCGCAAACCGCCATGAAAATGTAACCGAAAACCGCCCTCTCAAATGCGCCAAAACCGCCAAACTATAATGGACCCCCGTGGAAATTGTGGAATGTTGCGCGTAGTGACTTCTTAATTTGGTAAGGCAGATTATGCCCGTTCGCAGGTTGGAAATTGATCAGTTATGATGGTAGGCACGTCAAATAGCCCAGCCAATCGCCAACCGGAAAATTCCACTTATGTAAATTGATATTTGATATTACACGTAAAAGGCGTTTCACGCAATTTGCTCTGTCTATTTGCCCAAAGGTGGACGTTTGAATCGCGACAGAGAATAGAAGCTAAGCGAAAATTTTGAGAATGAATTATCTTTTTGCCACCTGTATTTCGCTCTTTCTTGTATCATTTTCAGTTGCCGACCACCCTGGACATGATAATAGTAAGTGGTGTAGATAGTATAATCATTTATATATATTTGATTAAATACTTGTTGTAGATAGTATAGTCAACTCATTTGTGTCTGAACTCTCTAAACGCTGCTAGATCGAAAGGGGCATTTGACTTGAGACAAGCTAGTGATCACCAGTAGCTTGGACCTGTTTGGTATTACCATTCTCAGATAGTTCCGGACGCAAACCGCGGCAGCGTATCTTAAAATATTCTATGCTTGTGAATTTCAAGTAATTCTAGACGCAAAGCATGTCTGTCGCGCTTTCTCGTGCTAAAATGCGCAGGAAACCACCGACACGTCTACGCAATTTGGCTTATTTTGTATATTTGTATTCAGAGTAAGCTAACGAGATATATAGAGATACTTTCGAAACATAATCCCTTGATTTCATGCTTTTGAACTGCATATTTATTGTATCGCACTGACTCACGCCGGAAATACCACGCGAAAATTTGCACAAAATCGATCAAGCCAATATTTCAATTTTTTTTCCATTTTTTCAATTACCCACGTCAAGAAAGACATTTTTGTATGCACTGCATCTTGTAATATACATCTATTGACTGTGCTGCAAATATAAATATGAGAAAGAACTTAGAAACAACTTGGTGTATATGGAATGCAGTCGTCACCGTTTGAAACTTAATCCGACTTTGCAACATTTGAAAGGATATACTTGACTATAGATATAACGACTATGTCAACTATGGCACAGGATGTTGTTATGGATTTCGATTTGCTTTAGAAATCCGACTTCGATACTTTGAATGTTTGTTAGTAAGTTCGGAATGTTCATTGTAAAATTCCGAAGTTCGTTCGGACGTTTGCATGTTCCGATTCGCTTTGTAATTGTAATTGGCTATGCCTATAGTTAATACACCAGCCAATCAAATGTGACCGAACGTTTTGGCAGTATTGTGAACTATTGTTTCATGCAGTCATATCAAAAACATAGCCACAGTCGAAAGGGCGTAACTATTTGCGCAAGTCTAACGCTGCATGTGGGCTGTACCACTGTTACGTGTGTCATGGTGTGCATGCATTTCTATACAAATTGTCTATTTGTCTTAACAAAAGTGCCTTTAGTGAATAACTGCCTTACAATAAAGTTTTAAAAAGAATACAAGTAGACTATAAAAGAAATTGATGGTTGTTCACGAATCACATTTTTTATTTTTATTTTACAGATTTTGCCATTTAACACAAACTATTACACAAAATTAGTTATACAATAGATTACATGGCTGGAATTACCACACAGAGATTAGTTATACAATAACGGGATTCCAAAATGCATGGTTGTTCGTCTTATAATAGTGATTTTTCTATATTAATCCTGCAAGATTATTAGTCTATTTGGTCTATTTGCATATAGCTGTCTGCACGCACATTCAAATACGAATTTGCATGCGTTAATTGTCGCTTGGTCTAGGCTGTCAGGAAATTTGATCAGGCCTGCGTAATTTGTTGTTCTCAGAACTATTGCCAGCTATAGTTGGTATGGTTGAGTGGTTGTTTGTGTTGTGGTTTATATTGATATATAGATGATCGGTGGTTAAAAAGTCAAGGACATGCATTACAGAACAATCAAGAAATATCGCGGACATGAGCATGATTAGGAGCATGTTTGTGTGAATTGTTCATCTTGTATGAGAGGATAAAGATCTTGTATTTATATAGTAAACTGTAATTGTGTGCCTTGACGAATGTCTCGACTCTAGTATATTAAGTTGTGCAAGTCACGGGTGAAGTACTCGTATAACAATACATGGCCAATATCCTATTCTTGACTTACAACAATTCCGTGATTGAATCTGGCACCAACATGGCCACCATTTTGTTTTGTTTTTTGTTCTCAAGGTATAGGTTGCAAGTCAAGAATAATTCATTATATACAATTGTACTAGCCAAGGTCTCAGGTCTGACAAAAATTGAAATAACATAGATAGATAGAAAAACGTTATTTAAACACGCTGACCTCGTCAACCGAAGCTGATTTCCACGATGGGCGTGCGAAAAAGTATACAGAAACGAATTTTAAAAACTATTTACAAAATTATATACAGTATAGATATATAGTATTACAGTATATGAGCTAACAAAATTAACTAAAGTAATAATCTATTTACAGATACTAAAGTAATAATCAATTAGCTATCAATCAGTGTGAGTAGCGATTTTCTTTCGAAATGAAGAAAAGGATTTGCTCTCTCTAATTTCTTTAGGAATAGAATTCCAAAGGTTTGCTCCGTCATACATGAAACTTTTTTTCATAATATTATATACGAGGTTGTGGTAAACAAAGACTACTTGAAATGTTCCGAAGTTTGTAGTTTGTCACCTCACCCTTATATGTGAATTCAGTGAAGAGATTAGTGAGTGATTTGGGTCCCATTTATTCAATAATTTGTACATGATTCAGGGTTCGAATTAATTCTGAAAAAATGGTTCGTGAATTAATTTTTTTATTTTAAGGAATTTTCAAGGAATTTTCTCTAATTGGAAGTTACAAAGTGGAAGCACTGCAATTTTCACATATATAATATACATCGCAAACTCGCAAAGAAATAGAATTTTGGGTGGAATTATAATCGTTTTTAAGTACAATCTAACAACAATATCTTCAAAATATATGATCCTTCATCACATTTACAAAGAACTAAATTTACTATTGTATATTTTTATCAATTTGAGAGACTTTTGATTCGTGATTTTGATCAATTTCTATGAAATTGGGTTCGTGAAAAATGAAAATTGATTCGTGATTCACGAATCACAAACCGTTATTTCGAACCCTGTGATTTTTGCTTTACTTTACTTTTTTCCTTCTTGTTTTAAGTGACTTCCCAACCTCGTTCCCACGGCTTTCGTGTGACCCTCGTCCTCACACGAAAGCCCTGGGAACGAGGTTGTTAACTACCCAATGCTTGCAATGCAACAGAATGATCTATGTCATTGCTCACATTCATAATAATCTGAGCAGCTCTGTTTTGTAGTCTTTGGAGTCTTTTTGGTTGTGTTTCCTTAAACACATCCCATGCATGCACACTTCCAGTAGTAATCAAAATATGGGCGAACAATATTTTGCATTATATACAGAAAGAAGTGTTTGCTTATCGGCAAATTCTTTTAAACGTCTAAGAGCCGATATTCCGGATGTTATTTTCTTGCAAATATTCTCGGTTTTAGTTCTCCAAGATAAATACTGGTCAATTGTCACTCCAAGAGTTTTGGAATCAACTTGTTTAATTGAATCGTTTTCAATGTTCACGCTAAGAACTTATAATTACAATCGCATGCTGCACCAAATTTGTGATGCCCAAATTCGTGCTTGAATATTGACTGTTTGATTCAATGATGATAGTCCATTAACTATAATTAAATAAAAGTTGCACAGATAAAATATCGTCACATGATATCGTTCTCAGGATGAAAGAGTATTCAAATTTTACTACCGGATGTAAATACTTTCAAATTTGGATATATTGCCATTAATATGCTAAGGACCTTCCAAGGGGGTAAGAATATTTCTGATTTCACGAGGTCATGAAATCTGCAGCTACTGTGAGCCCACTGGAGACATGACATCTTGGCGATCCAGCCTATCGCATAGTAATTTAATATGCAAGAACCTTTCTTTAAGCCCAGTAATGGCCAGAATGAGCTTCGTTTAAGATGCCCGCCTTGAAACTAAATCCACATGCCGTGGCATATAAATATGAGTCATCATGCTTTGAATAGGGATGACGGCGCCTATTTGCCAGAGGAATATATGCATCTTCTTGGCAGGTGACGTCATCCCTTGGGTATTTAAGAAGCCACGATCGCAGTTTTAGATCGTGAACCCCTGATGAAGACACTAGACTGGAGTGTTGAAACGTTGGGTCTTGATTACAATTCGACTGGGCTTTGTAATCATTTATTTAAACCAGAGTAGCGCGCGAAACATGAAAGATGGCTAATTATGATGGCCCTGATCAACTATCCAGTTTTATTAGTTGTTGCATGCTAGTGCTTGAAGCGTCTCAGCTATAGCCGGCGTATGAAATGAATTAATTAAAATTAATGAAATGGATATAATCATGTCATAGAACTTAGTAAATAATTGTGTTTGATGTTTGTGCTGTTTTGTATTGTATTGTGTTCTATTTTGTTTTGTATAGTTTTGGAATGGTAAGCACCTTGCATGGGACTTTATGCCTCGTGGCTCGTTCGTGCTTGATATTGTCCATTTGGGTATATTCTACTTACTTCTATATAGAACTGCTGTGTGTTAAAATTTTGTAGAATCCTCAATAAATTTGTTAAATATATTAGAAACACTCCCAACACTTCCTTGTTGCAGGTAAAACACAAGAAATGCTAGAGATTCCATAAGGGATCGGTCATTATTTATGGCGGGGGAGGGGGGGGGGGCACCGAAAAGAAATGTTTTTCTTGGTAAAAAATTTTGCTGATCCAACCATTGAAAAGTAAAAAAAAAATTTTCCCAACCTTAAATATCAATTAAAAAATAAATATCCACCCCTTGGCCAAAACCTTTACAAAAGGACACAATATTCAGTTGTCACACGTGTCCTTTACTATTTCTGTGACATGAGTTGGATAACTGCTTGTGCAATTTCTGCAGTCTACATTTTCATGTTGTCTGCACTTGTACTTTCTTTGCAGACACCATTTGCCTCCTGAGAAATCGGGAAATGATCAAGATTGTGGCTCTGATTGATTTACATATTGTAATGACATATGATTGTTGACATTGCTTTTTAGTCTTCAATATTTGAGTGAGTCATGGAAGTGACAATAAATTTTTCACAGATTACCACGTCTAGTCTAGAACAGCTACACTTCAAGCTGGGATAACGGTTATTTCAAATTGGATCCTAGAACTCTTCTCAACAACAAATCCTTGTCTTACCCTCGACCCTTAAACCGTGTTAATTTCATACGATGGATAATAGACGACAGGTTTTCCTTACAATCATTTAGTTCAACGAATAGTTGTTCACCTCCGCGGTAGCGTTGCCGTGGGAGTCTACGTCAAATACGGGAAACTTGGTGATATCAATACCAATTAGTATAATTTTTCTGAAATTTTCAATATCGAAAGTAGCGATATTTTTCTCCAATATTGTTCACTACCACTTTGAGAAAGTTTAGTTTGAGCTTGGCACAAGATTGCCCTAAGCCATGAAAATTTCAGGATTTATCAAAAAACATTATTTAACGATTGTTTTATTTTACAACGTGTTCGAGACACATTCCTAGGTTATATTGTTTTAGTATTCCATGCCAATATTAAAATAGGTTTAGTTATCCATATATGTCTATAATATGGGGAGTTATTTGGCGTTGTGCTTTAAGGCCAGGAGAGTCAATAGAACACCGTCCTTATTACTTAATTTTTTGTGTATATGTGTGTTGTGTGCTCAGGTGAATATGATGTTTGTGGTGTTGCTCTGAGTGGGCATCCACACCGGGCAAGCTGAACAGTTTGTCTGACCACGGTGGGAATCGAACCCGCGACCTTTGCGATACTAATCCAATGCTCTACCAACTGAGCTACGAGGTCGGTAAGTCGGCTAAGGGGGTGATTACATGGTGCCGAGCTGGCCCGGTTAACCGGGCTGACTCGTTTGTTTAGGACCTTATACTGTGGTTTTAAAACTCGCGTAAAATAAATTTGCGATAAATAATTGGTTTAGCATAGATATATGCAAAATCATCCTAAACCCGATTTAAAACTCATTTTGCGGTCCAAGGAAGATTTTCGTGACATTTTTCAGCCCGGGCTGGCTCGGTCCATGTAATCAGCCCCTAAGTCGGTTCGAGTCTAGTTCCTTCGATATCAATGTATTCTAAGATATGATACTTTTATGTGTGTTGGTGTTATGTTCTCAGGTGGTTTAGCTTTCATTCCCAGACCTATATGATCCAATTTGCATTTTTTCGGACTGTAATTAAATTTTTTGGAATGTAAATTGCCATCAACTTCACATGAAGATTCAAAATGAAAGCACAAGGTTATAATGCGTTTCACTCGGCGTTTCATATTCAAATCAACGTGTGATGTGGTAGAAACAAGCTTCAAGTTGAAATACTAGCTAAAAGAATGCCATCTAATACTTGCTTTCAAGAAAGTTAAAGACAGCTTACACAACAAACATAAAAGGAAAGCTTCTGTAAAACACAAAGCATGCGTTTATCATGCTCTCTAGTCTCTCTCACACACACGCACGCACGCACGCACGCACGCACGCACGCACACATGCTGCAGTGCTGTAAAAGCTACGTATTTTTTAAAAAAGTTTTAAAAGAGTTTTGAAAAGCAAAAAAAGTTTAAAAAGTTAGATTTTTAAAAAAGTTAAAAAAATTTAAAAAGTTAGAAAAATGAGGGTTAGTGGTTAGGGGTTAGGGTTAGGGGTTAGTGGTTGGGGTTAGTGTTAGGTGCCGCGAATTTATTATGATAAATTCAAAATTTGCCGCGAATTTATCATAATGATAAATTCGGACGTGTTTAAGAATTTACTCATATAGTAAATTCAAAGGTGGAGCTCATGCTGTACATTTGCATCACCTTACACATACATACATCGCCTTTATTTAAAACACGGTAAACCTTCAGTAATATTACATAATAAATATAGTCAAAATTTTTCTAAGCTTAAAAATATTTGGATTCACATAGTATATATAAAAATATAACAAATAAGGGGCTACTGTTCTACCAGGTTGCCGTGTGGGAGTCGGACAAGAGTTAAATAGCATTATTAGTTTTTAAAGATCTTTTAAAAGATGAAAGTGATAAAGATGATCTCAGAGATTCAGGCAAGCTATTCCATAATGAAGCTCCACCTCGAGCTCCACTATAACTAAAGGAGCGCTAAAGATAATCCGTTCTAGGTTTAGGGAGAAACAGTTTGCCTTCAGAATCTCTGAGACTATAGTGACTAACTCTAGTTACAAACAAATCTTGTAGATACATAGGTGTTAAATTGTTCGTGACTTTATACATGAGAATTGCTTTTTGCATTTTACGGTGGTTAGAGCTTGTGGTTAGAGCTCGACAATAGGCAATTCCAGCTTTTAGTTTATGCGTACAGGGGACGATGGGAAGTAAGGTATCACATTGCTGATTACAGTGAAACCCCGCATAAAAGAACCAGTGGGTTAAGAACCACCAACCTGAAATTTGGGCAAATAAGCACCCAAGAACCACTTCAGACTGACAGATGAAACTGGTTCTTAAAAAACCTTATTAAACTTTTAGCTGAATTAGTAAGCAGGTACTAGGAAGAAAACAAAATACTGTAATCTTGCTAGCAGGAATTATATCTTTCAACCACATCATGCATGTATTTATTTTATCAAAACAGCAATCAATTCACAACATAATTCAACTAGCCTGCATGGCAGGCGGTCCCTAAAATCGGACAATAATTCAACTTGCATAACTATATTCAAAACCAGGAACAATTGTTTTTGACAGGAAATAAGAGCCAGTTAAGAACCACTTCAGCCTGATTTCTTTCTAAGTACCCGTTATATAAGTACCACCTCAGCCTGAAGTCAAAATTCACTGGTTCTTTTATGCGGGGTTTTACTGTATGCTGAAAAAATAAAAATGGTGGCCGTGTAAACACGGAGAGTGATAGCTTAAACAACCCTCGAAATTCAACTATTTTTGCCTCGGCAAATAATTGCCGAAGTCTTTTGATAATTTTCGAGTTTGCCTCGGCATGCCTCGGCAATTTTATTGCCGAGGCACGCAATGAAATCACCTTAAATTCCTTCGGCAATTACTTCGGCACCCTTCGGCATTCACGTCGGCAGTTCCTGACTTCAAAATGTTTTTAAAAAGTTAGTGGTAATTAACAACAAATTGTATGAAAGAATAAACTTGACGGTAATCACGCGACAGTCTATTAGATAAAACAAAGTTTCTCGACGTGCCGTCTTTAAACCATCAAGGTTGTTCTTTATTTCAGCCGAAGCCGACGATGAAAAGCTCAAATTTAAATATTTTGTAAAGTAGCTATGAATGAAATTTTCTGTTCACCCGACGTCGATGACAACAATTCGAACAAAGAAGTGATACAAAAAACGAACACTGTAGTTTGTCAATTTAAGCAAAAAACGAACAGACGCTGTAGTTTGTAATTTAAGGTACAACGGGTGGAATTGCCTCGGCATTTTTTTGCCGAGGCAAACTATGAAAAATCGTAACTTGCCTCGGCATTTGCGTCGGCAATTGCCGAGTGCCGAGGCGAATTTCGAGGGTTGATTGAAGTACTTGTAAATATTGAAATATTTCGGTTGTTTCGGTAGTGTTTATTGAAATTTTTCAGAATAATCAGCATTATGATACCTTACTTCCCATCGTCCCCTGCACGCATAAACTAAAAGCTGGAATTGCCTATTACTGTCTCTCTGTAGCTCAGTTAGTTAGAGCGCTAGCACCAGTATCGCAGCGCCGCAGGTTCAATTCCTGCCACAGGGCCGATAGTTGCATTTTCGCCACTGCTCCTGGTTAGGTTGTACTAACGAAAACACCGCGGAAAAACGTCTGCGCATGCACCAAATTATGAAAATATGGCGGGGAATTTGAATATCAATTTCTAAAACAAAAACATGCTTATTAATTAGTCAAAAATTAGTAAAACAAACGAGAAAATATAGCAAATGGGTAGACTAGACATTAATTGAAAGCGTCCTGGCATTTAAAGTATGGAATGAAATATAATTCATGTAAAAAATTGTTGATTTTAACGGACACGACTTCGAAAATTTTTGCAAAATTATTCAAAACAAAAATTCAAACTCAAAAGTTAAGAAAACTCTCGAAAAGTTAAGCTTCTTAACCCACTCATATTGTAGAATAAATCCTAAAGTTTAATTATTGTGAACACGAAAATTTTTTATATTTGGCGACACAGTTTTTTTTAAAGAAATGTATCTCAAACGAAAATTCGGAAATTGTCGTTGCTTAGTTGATAAACAAAATGTTTCACACGATAAATTTGTGAACAATCACCTTTAGTTCATGTTCTTGTACAATACAATTTCTTGAATCTTCTGGCTGTATTTATTCCTAGTTTTTAGAATGACATGTTTATTTTTGCGCTCGAAATCTGGCTGTAAAGACGCACAATGAAGTCGCTCCTTTTTACCGCCATTTTGAGCCTTCGGAAACGTTCGGAACAGCTTCTCATCAAGTTCGCAATACTATTACAGGTAAGGTTGACGCATGCGCAGACGTTTTTCCGCGGTGTTTACTAACGAATTATTACGTTTTCTGACTTTGGAGCGCATGCGTCCCCCCTTTTTAAGAAAATGAGTTTACTTAAACTGGTTGATATTATCTACCTCAACACTGCATTATTTATGTATGACCATAAAAATGGAAATCTTCCTGACAATTTTAACGATTTCTTCTCCTCTGTTTGTGCTAGACATAACTACGAAACACGACTAGCAACTAAAAATACGTTATCGATACCTCAAGTTAGAACCAATTACGGGAAATTTAATATTGGATTTATTGGTCCTAAAACGTGGAATTTAGTCGACGAACTACTGAAGCAACTTAGTAGATTGTCTTTTAAAAATGAACTAAAACGAAAAATAATTAATGAATATGAGGATTAATGGCAGTTTCGCTATTAAAATATTCTGCCATTTAAATCTCTTTTGAGTCTCTGTTTTTGTTCGTATTGTGTGTGTTTTTATATCAGTTTTGTCTGTGTGTTTGAGCTAATTAAAATAAAAATTGTTTTGTAAAAATTCCCCAATTGTTCGTAAATGTATAATCTTTGCTTTTAATGGCCGCTTGTCAACCGCTTGTCTCGATTAGCCCCAATGGTTATTACAGGTGACCAGTACTACACCTATATGTTTATGTACCCTAATATAATTATTCATGTATTTATAATCAAATAGTGCTCAATTAAATTTCTTCTTCTATAAAAATCCACTAGAAATTTCCATCTAGAAATCTTTTCAACAAAAATGTTAATAACCTGTATTTCTTGTCTACTTCTAGTCAAGTTCTGCAGTAACAATATTACGGAATGCACGTTAGCAGGTATAAATGTTACATGTGTTAAAGCAAGGAATGAGAAAGATGGTTGCGCCAAAGACGTTGCTGATGGAAAGGCTGATTTAATGTTGGCTAGTGCTAACGAGATGGTGATATATGGTTAGTCTCCTTCTTTAAACTAAAAATGTATTTTATGAAATGTTGGTGCATGGCGTAGTGATTGGTGTATTGTGTAGTTGTCTATATTGAGGGAATGGCATACCAGAGTACCATTTCTAATAATAATTTGCATTTGTGTTGCATGTAAGAAGGTGATTCTTAAAAAAATAGTTAATTTATTTATTAATTCTTAATAAATTTACGTGGTGTTTCCACAAACAAAAATATTATATGTTTTATCGCCATATAAACATACAAAGAACTTATTAAGGTGATTCTTGTTTGATTCTATTTTACCTAAGCTTTTTGAAAACTGTATCGAGCGATTCGAGCCACCTTAAAACCTTAAAAAAAACTTTATGAAATATATCCCTAAATGTTGTTGTTGTTTTTACAATCATCATTTAATAATAATTTAAATCAAAACATTATGGGAAACGTGCAAGTTTTACTAGAAGAAAAATTGTCATTTTTTTGTATAGCAAAAGAACTGAAGATAGTCTATGGCCAGAAGCTGAAAACCCTCGACAAGTTCGTGCAGTACTACGGCCTAGCTATCGTTAAGAAAGGAACGAATTTCACTTTGAATACACTGAAGGGTAAAAACACGTGTCATACTACGGTGGGAAAAACTGTCGGATGGAACATTCCCGTAGGCTATCTTCTCTTCACGAAGAAAATGACATTTACCAAGAACGAATACAGGTCTGCTTCTGACTACTTTGGCGACAGTTGTGCCCCAGGTACGTTCAATGACGGAGCTAAACATTTTTTGAGCGCACAGGACACAATAGGGCCAAACAGGCAGGGACGTCGCTATAGGGGTGGTGGTGGGGGGAGGGGTGTAACACCCCCAATAATTCAAACGTTGGTCAAAGTTGGTCAAAATGGAACTGATATTTGCTTAAAATTGAAGGTAAAAATCCTTCCGGGGAAAATTTTTACGACTTGGTCAAAATCCTCGGAAAAGTTGGTCAAAACATGACGACACCTCCCCCAATGTTGATATGTTGATGACTTCGCGACGTCCCTGCAAACAGGCCGCGTTTCAAAAAATCGTAAACGCTGGTTAAACCTGTCAATTTGTCCGCGCCTAAAATAAGCCGTGCAGGCTACTACTGCAAGTACAGTAAGCCGCTGCTAAAATTGGCAGTTTTTGCGTGCTCCTTTTGTTCAAACAACGTATTTCTATTGTTCTTAGCGTACAAGGGGGAGGGAGGGTACAATTTTCGAGATTTTTTTCCGTACATACCAGATGGAAAAACCCTTAAATATTGACTTTAGAAAGGGAATAAAAGTTTTCCTTGAGCATTTGATATACGTCAAGCAGTAAAATTTACCAATGTTATTAATAGCAAAACTGTAGTGAGCTTGTGTTTCGGGAGGGGGGGGGATTCGATAAACTTTTTGCCCTATACTCTACAGTGTAAAATGAGGGGGCGGCTTGTTATAGGTCAGGAAGGCTTTTTTGGTGGGAGGTTTGTAAGACAGAGAGGCCTAATAGTGGTAGGCCACATCTTTTACAGGCATTAATGATAAAGATGTAACTGATGCAGTGAAGAAAGATCTGTGCAAACTGTGTAATGGAACATGCGCTGTTAACAGCACCGAACCATACTATGATTACCAGGGAGCGTTCAAATGTATGGCCGATGGAATTAAAGACCGAGTTGGGTTTGTGAAACAGACTACAGCCGATGAGGTATTTGCAGCTGCTGGTGGAAACTATGGCGATGCAAGCGACTATCAACTGTTGTGTACAGATGGAACAAAAGCAGGTTTGTCATATATCAGAGTCAAGCGGACCCGAACTTTCAAAATATGTTTGGAAATTTAAAAAGTAAACGAAATTTATATGTGATCTAGCCTAAAAACGAACAACCTGTTCCCAGTTAATTGATATCGTCAGGTTTGAACAAGGTTGTGCTGCACCCTCAGAACAAGTTGTCAAAAAATGTTGTTACTGCATTGTTCCATTTTATACGCAGAATGAAAACAAACGAGCCTTGAGTTGCAGGGCATTTTTTAACATATTAGATCCGTATTTTTTGCCGATTATTACTTGTTGAAAACCAAAAACCATCTTATTGATATAAAACAACATTTGCTATGGCAGCAATGACTTTCAAGATGGCGGGGATGTTTTGGCTTTAAATTAATTTAACTCGTAAACGACATCAGTGACCTCCAAATTTTATTTCAAAAATTGGTTTCTCTCAGTATTTCTCTTACTACAGTGTGCCTATTTTATATAGATCAGTGGCTTAGCTGAAAATTTTGCAACGGCTCTCAATTTCACAAATCCGTTCATGTCATGAATTTTTTATAAATATAGATTGTTTGGGGGGGTCTTTTTAGTGGCATTAAAAATAGCTTGCACACGAAATTTAAAAGCTTAAAGCGCATTTTTGAGTTCATGGGCGAGAAGTTTGTTATGTGTTTTATTAATGGTCCAAATATCAGAAAGTTTTCTCAATTTTAATTCCTTTAAATAGTTGCTGAAACTTTCATTTTTTGGCACCAATGCTTTTCACGCATCCTTAATGCATGCATTTACCTAATTTGCATCTCGTTATTTTACTTTTTTTTACAAATTTTCTGATATTTGGACCATTAATAAAACGCATAACAAACTTCTCGCCCATGAACTCAAAATCAACGCGTTTTAAATTTCGCGCACAAGCTATTTTCAATGCTGCTAAAAAACACCCCCTGCTTTTGTTTATTCTACATTATGTACTATTTAAAAAACGAGCAGGAGTGTTTTATTAGGTTTAAAGCCACGAGCGCGCAGCGCGAGTGGCTTTAGACCTAATAAAACACGACCCGCGAGTTTTTTAAATGACTTCAAAAACGTATGCATAATAAGTCAAATCTTTATATAAAAATTTTAAATATAAAAACCTTTATATAAAAATCTTTATATAAAAATCTTTATATAGTTTGCATAACAATGGTCTTTTGTCAAAGTGTTCTTTAGCTGGTATAAAGACGTATGCACGTGACTAATTTCTTACTCAAGATTGGATAATTGCTTCATGAATTATTAATGAGTTTTTGAAAAGTACCTAAACAATGAATCTATATTTATAAAAAAATCCATGAAGTCATGAACGTATTTGTGAAATTAAGTGCCGTTTCAAAATTGTCTACTTTTTTCTGATATACCCCGTATAGCGACGAAACAAAAATCAACAACATTCATACAATTGTATTTCCTGACAAAAACTCTATAGTTTCAACGAGTTTAAAATTAAAATAACCTATACTTAACGGTTTCAACAGCATATTCTGTTTCCTGTATGTTTATGTGTATTTTTCTTCTCTTTCACATTTTTTATTTTAACACATTTTTTTTTTATGTACGTAGCCGCTACGCTAATTTGTCACTTCGGTTGCCCAGCAGGATACATTGCATTTATTTTATAGAGCCAAAATTCTTTGTCCAACCGGGAAGGATTTTCTGATCACCAACATGTGAACCATGAGAACTTCACTGATGAATTGCGATTTATGAAAACCAGGCTTTAAAGGTTTACAAACGGAAAAGCATTTGAGAAAACATCGTGCATGCTTCCCTGTTTGCCAATTAGGACTTGAAAATTCCACTTTTCTTTTTCTCCAGATCTTAGTGCCTATCGCACCTGTAACATTGATAAGCGACCTGCGTATGCTTTGGTTACAAACAAAGACACGCCTGATGAGAAGGTGACGAAAATGAAAGACATCTTGGATAAAGCTGTTCTCGCCAACTTGAAGAAAGGGAGTATTGTCAGTAGCAACTGCCAAAATTTGGAGGCCTACACTGACACTGTCAAGAAGTATGTGGGAGCTTACGGTGACCATTACAATGCTTTGAGAAGTCATGAAGATATAAGTGCCGCATCGTCCAATCTCGTCTCTTTTGCTCTGCAAATTATCGCCATTTTTGCATTCGTAATTTTGGTTTAGATGCAGTGGAAGACATTAGATTTGAAAACGTTGTTGCTGTTATAAACTTTTGCTTTTAATCCTATTTGTCAAAAATATTTTTTTAGTTATGCTTTGAATAGCCCATATTTCTTACTGTGAATTAGGATTTTTTTAATGTGGTTTTCCATTAAAGCAATATAACTACATGTAATCATAGTCTATAAACATTTTTAATGCCAGCGCTCTTTTCTTGCATACTGTAAGTACAAGCGTAAACTATACGGATTACTAGTTCACACTTGCTCAATAAAAATAGACTTTAGATTTTAATATTGTGTTTCCTTGTTTTTGTTAGCACAGCAGTGATGACAAGGATAGTCCTAGGCAGAGCCGCCGAAAGGTTGCGCGTTTTACTCAATTTATTGCATTCTAACACGCAATCTTCTATCACAAAATTGTAAGGGCATTCCTTGATTTGAAAGGCGGGGCAAAGTGCCCCCTGCCCCCCCCCCCCGCTCTCGGCGGCCATGGGCCTACAATCAGGAGCAAAAATTATTGAGACATCCTATTTGCCCCCCACTTCCCCCAAAAACAATGTTGTTTCCATGATACCAAACCACAGTGTTGGCTGAAAACATTCACCCAATATTGTCAATGGGGGGAGGGGGAAAATAGTAAGAAAAGATCGAATTATATGAGTGTAGATGTGTCAAAATGAAAAAAAAAATGTTTGAAATACGTAAAGTCTCATTATTTTTGCACGTGATTGTAGGTCCAATCCTATTATCCCTTTCTGTATTGTGGGGTTTAGTATATAAGTTTAATTTACAGAGCTGCAAATATGGGTGAACTTCAGAAATGTGGCCAATTTGCTTAATATGTTTTAATCTTATCGTTCTTGCCAATCTTGCCACATGTCTTATACATTTTGTATAGGTAATAGACAAATAGCATGGTTTCGAGTGCAATTTGAAAAAACGTGCACGAGTGAGTTTTTCAAAGACTATCAACATTTTTTTTCTGTGTTGGTGTAGTGTACTCAGGTGAATATGATGCTTGTGATGTTACTCTGAGTGTATATCCACACCGGGCAAGCTTGAAATGGGAATCGAACCTACGACCTTTGGAATACTAGCCGAATGCTCTGCCAACTGAGCTACTCAGCTACGCGGTCTGGTCGGTTCGAGTATGTGATATTTCGGAACAGAATCTAGTTCCTTCGATATCAATGTAATCTAATAATCATGATTTTTTTTTCTGTGTTGGTGTATTCACCTGAGTGCACTACACCAACACAGAAAAAAAATCATGATTATTAGATTACATTGATATCGAAGGAACTAGATTCTGTTCCGAAATATCACATACTCGAACCGACCAGACCGCGTAGCTCAGTTGGCAGAGCATTGGGCTAGTATTCCAAAGGTCGTAGGTTCGATTCCCACCGTTGTCAGGCATATTTTTCAAGCTTGCCCAGTGTGGATATACACTCAGAGTAACATCACAAGCTTCATCACTATCAAAATTGCACGAGCCCGAAGGACGCTGGAGTGCAATTTGAAGTCTTGAAAGACTCACTCGTGTATGTTTTTTTCAAATTGCACGAGAAACCATACTATTACTTATTATTATAATATAGCATTTGTAAATTCTGAACGCTGATTGGCTAAGAGCCGTGTTGATATAACTCCATGTCAACACGGGAAATTTTCCGCCGCTTGTAAACACGGAAATTTTTCTTATTCTTCGGGCTTTTGACATTGCTATATTATAAAACAAATATAAAACATTTTTTCCGTATTGATATATAGTTATATCAACACTCGTGGAAGTTGGGAAAACTCGAAATTGCGTGAAAACACTCCGCCCTTCGGGCGTCGTGTTTCCACACAACTTCTCGTTTTCCCAATTTCCACTCGTGTTGATATAACTGTATATCAACACGGAAAATGTTTTATATTTGTTAAATAATATACACGAAAAACGAATATAATTTAATTTTAGTAGTATTTTCACTTTTTGAATTGTTTTCGAGCCCCTGTAGTAACTTTCTGTTGCCAAAAATTACTAATCTACCATTTTTGTAACTCCTAAATATTTTTTTATTATTATTTATGCTAGAAATTGCTGCATCTTATTGGCTATCTTTGTTATTCTTTGATATTTTAAGCCAATCAGAAAGCCTAAATAGTCGATGAATTTTGCATTGTATTTCTTTTTTTGCACTGTATTTTATTTTTTGGCACTGTATTTTATTTTTTTGCACTGTATTTTATTTTTTGGCACTGTATTTCGAAAAAATTGCACTGCTCTTATAGAATTGAGAAATGTTTTCATGTATATTATCAATATTTCAATATAAAAGCGAAAATGCATAAAGACAAAGCGATGAAAAAAGAAGAACATCACATGGTCTGAAACGGGCATGTAAAGTGGTCAATTATCTCCTTACCTAATATATGTCTCATCAAGGTATTAGCTAAAAGGTCGTGTTGGTCGTGTTATCGCGCCCAATTAGCCATTCCGAAGTTGATGAGAGGACTGGAGACGAGTGTTAAAAAGTGCCCAAATTAAGAAATGAACCAAATAACTAAAAAGACCACCTCAAAATTAGTAAGTATGCAAAGTTTGAAAACGTTCACATGAATACTCTTCGAATAATACAATACATTTCATAGTAAATATCACGATTAATTTCGAAAGCTTATTATTCGAAGGATATTCATGTAAACGTCCTCAAACTTTGTATACTTACTAATTTTGAGGTGGTCTTTTTAGTAATTTGGTTCATTTCTTAATTTGGACGCTTTTTAACACTCGTCCCCAGTCCACTCATCAACTTCGGAATGGCTAATATATAAAAAAAAACACGGCAAAATAAAACGAACGCGGCTTCATTATTTATGTAAAACCTTGTAGGTTCATAAAATAGTGTTGCTTTGTAAGAAAGTTTTAAAATCTATTTTGTTGAAATTGGAAAAGTGATGTTTTTATGTTAGATGGATATAAGTAATGAGGACCGTATGGTATTAAAATGGTTTCAAATGCCTCTAAATAAAATAACTGATTTTAATGTCAGTGCGAAATATGAGCGTGTTCTCGCCTTGTAATTGGTTGTAAAGCATGGAACAACCACGGGCATGGTCTATTGTTGCCAAGCATAACTGAATTAGAGCCGGGTAATTGGAGTGCTATGTACTGTACACACCCTGAAAATTTAGAAACACTCCCAAAATCTAAAATCTTAGAACGTACACTAGAACGTACAAAACTAGCAATATAACGTAAACGCGCATATGCAAAGCAGTTCTACCGCTGCCATTTAAATGCAATACAGTGGGTACAAAGTCGTCCTCCTCTATGTAATCTGCAATGACAATATTTATCCCATTAGGTCCCCCTTTTCGTGTTTTCATCCATTCGACTAAACGTGAAGATGCTGTTTGCGATATCCAAGCCTTTAAGGTGGCATTAACAGTTTGTCCGGCTAAGACTTCTATCCAATGTGGCAATAGAACGCCCTGTGTTATATAAAACATATTTTGTGGACGTTTAGACCTGTATTGCACTGTCAAAAATTCAATCCATTTTTCGGGATCTTTGAAAGTTTGGATGTCAAATGGAGCTAATATATTTGCTTCACTACTCCACGCAAACTTTGGTTGTTGTTCCCTCTTTGAACGATCAAAGAAAAATAAAACTTGTTTCTTTATCCGCCATAGGTATTGTAAAGTTATTCGATTAAGTTCTGTCCTCGGACACAACTGCGCACCTAAGTAGTGTTTCATCTTCGAGAAAAGTATAGTTAGTACGGTAGGTCTGTCTCTGGAAGGGTTGTAGATGTGATTAAAGTCTAATAAGATAACTTCTTTTGTAAATTCCTTGAGAAAGTCCTTGACTTGCATTAGGATGTCGTCCAGTTTTGTTCCGAGTAGACCGTGAGAAACGTAACTGGCAAAGAAAGTGTTTCTAAGTATCAGATGCTTTATCAAGGCAGGAAGGCAACCGCGTTCCCAGTGCCTCACCCACGCCCACTCCTTTCTACGTAAGCAGGTGTTTTTTTTGGGGGGGCGTGTTGAAACCCAGTGAAACAGGTTGGTCAAGGAAGTTGGGGGACCTCCACACATAGTCAATAGAATAAGGTTAGGGAATTCGATGCAGATATAATAGGCCTCATTAGGGAGTTTAAGCTTCACGTTTCGGTTCATCGTCAGGTAGACCGTAGACCCCAGACATAGATTATATAGTTTATTGCCAAAACAGTTAATCAAATAAGACAGAAACAAACTAGATCAAATGGAGAAAAACTGTATAATTTTAGATATCGAACTGAACGCTTTAAAAATAGCTCCTATTGTTTATGGGATGGAAAGTTTTAACCGAAGTAATCACCTCGATTTTCATTGTTCTGAGAAGGAATGTAAATTACTTATAGTAATTGTTGATTCTTCTAAATTGCTCGTATTAAACATTGCCTGTAAATATACTTTTAACGTTAAGCTTAACCTTCTTATTTTATTGACTATGATCTGAAATAAGTGAGGATATCCTAAATTTGATGAATACTGCACTTGTTGGGACGGGGCGCGGTTATGATCAAACCGACATGTACATGATCAAAGTTTTCTCACTATCTACAATCATTTTATAATAATTGTAGACTTGTAGAATAAAAAAACAAAATTAATATTACTCTTTAGGGACCGTTCAGTATTTATACCTGAGGTTGGTACCGAAGAGAAGCGAAAAACAGTGTAAATTTTTTTATTTACCCAACCTTAACATTGGTCAAAATAATGTTTACCAAACCCATGTGTTACTACTGTACGTGATAATAATTAAGCACATAAGATTATCGTGACAGAAATCAAGTTGCCTAAATTCTAAAAGCACACTCAAACTCACTGAGTGTGTCAAAGCAATCACGTTCCTGCTGATCAATGATAGATTCCTTCCTCAATCACTGATGGTCTATTTTGGTACAGAATGTATTGTACACATTTTTCTTCATATTTTCTAATGCATGGTAAAAAACGTGATTACCCAACCCATATCTCTTCCGTACCAACCCCGTATATAAATAATGAACAGTCCCTTAGCAAAACAATATGGGACGTCGTCCCCAGAACCATTTTCACGCCGCACGCCGCCGAGAGGCCCTGGGGACGAGGATGGTTTGTGTCATCAAATATTAACGTGTGCCACACTTCGAATCAGTTGATCACAGGATTTCTTCAAAAAATCCAAAGAAAGCCCCGAATTTCCGCCATTTTCACCCGAATGCTCACTCCAGATATATAGTGAGCTCACTGGTTATCCTAAGATTAATCTGATTGAGTTTTACTTACATTTCGCCTTGAGAATCATTATATGATATCCTTATATCCAAGTATCGGATACCGCTCTGTAATTGTTCTCGTATAGTCTGAGCTTGTGTGACTGACCAGCGGTACACAAGTTCTTTACCTGTAGCTGTGTCCATTGAGCTAATTATTTCCTTTACCTTGAGAAGGGAATATGATTACAGGAAATTTAAATCGCTGAAAATACATTGATGTAATATATGTAATTAGTCATTTTCCAATCGAGCTGAGGACTGGGTCTAGTTGATGTTTGGAGGGACGTTTAGAGGGACAACAAGTTATAGTGAGCGAGCTAAATATATATTAAAAGATGCCTTATTATAATTGTTGCGTTTCAGGCTGCACAAATAACTTTAGGAATGTAGGAAAACTTCCTAGATGCCATATTCGGCATATTGTCTATTTTTTGTCCCTCCAAACAAGCGACTAGACCCAGTCCTCTACTCGATTGGGAAATGGCTAATACAAGTATTGTCTTCAAAAACGAGCCAAAAGCGCGTGGTTATTATATGAGATAACACTAAGGGGGTGGTCATATGGTCTTGACTTTGACCTGGCCAGCCCGGCTAGACGGGATGATTTGTGTCTCGAAAATTTGTCCTAACCATAAAAGATCGTTTGAATGAACTTTCTACTGTCTGTTACTACTGACAATCAAACTAAACTAATTCAATTGGCATTTTGGATGTTCATCAAAGCCGTGACAAGAGCTTTATTAAACGAATCATGCAAGCCCAACTCCATATCAACAGCCTCTATATGACTAAAAATTTAACTGCCATTTCCATGCACCACAATTTTTACTGCGATTTCTAGTGCGATTTTCTTCTGATGGATGTAAACGAGCGAGTAGATGAGTTATAAACGTTCTGAGTATATGCACCCTTATCATAACTCATTCACATCCATCATCAGAAGAAAATAGCATCCATTGTCTAATTTGTCTTGATGAAAGTATTCGTATACTTCAATAACCTTATTTGTTATTTGGCTTCTTCGCGTGCATGATTTCCTTTGTATTTTGCTCATAAATTAATGAGAATTAAAAGTATATGTTACACGGGCTCCTGTTACCAGGTGATCTCGTGTTCGTATTTTAGCGCTCAGAAAGGGTTGTCCGAATAGAAATCCATTTTGATGTATTCAGTCAATTATATCTTTCGTTATTCTTTATGAAACTAGTTGAAATTTTGTAATTATGTTTGGTTATGAGAACTATAGCTCTGACAAAAATATGGAATCGAAATAAAGTATATTACAGGAGATATTCAGTTGTTTTAATCATAAAATGGATTTCTATTTGACAACTAGTGCCAGTACTTTTCCGCGTATCAAGATCACCTGGTTGTCTTGATGAAAGTATTCGTATACTTCAATAACCTTATTTGTTATTTGGCTTCTTCGCGTGCATGATTTCCTTTGTGTTTTGCTCATAAATTAATGAGAATTAAAAGTATATGTTACACGGGCCCCTGTTAATCATCTGATTGTGAGTGATTTAGCATATTCGCATGTGAAAATCCTCCTTCATGATTGGCCAAATACCGCCGGTTTGCTCTGGGTACTCCAGTTTCATTCTGTAGTGACTGGATTAATTAGGGATGAGTCTCGTAGATAGAAATAGGTCTAATAAATGTATATAAATTTCCACTCGATAATTTCCATCCAGAAGACTCTTCAACTACACACGTAAAAACGCACAAGTTTGTTACAAGTCTGTTCACAAGCTGTTAACAAGATGTATTCGCACTGCTTGTCACAAGTTGTCAACAGGTTTGGAACAACTTGTTGACAACTTGTAACAACCTTGTCGAAATTATCAGACTTGTTGCAAGGTTGTTCTGACAAGTCTGTGACATGCTTGATATAACAAGATTGTTGCAATCTTGTGTTGACAACCTTGTAACATCCTTGTTATATCATGGCTGTAACAAACTTGTTAGCACAATCTTGTAACAAGGCTGATAATGCCATCAAGCTGGCTTGTTACAGTTGTTAACAGCTTGTTTCAAACTTGTTACAACAAACTGGGAACAAGCAGTGCGAACACAACTTGTTGACAGCTTGTGAACAGACGTGTAACAACTTGTTTGCAGACTTGTTACAACTTGTGCGTTTTCACGTGTGTATTATTCAATCGAGTGTGATGCCAACAAAATCTTGATATTTAGGAAAAAAAAAATATGTGGGTTTCCGGTTTCTTCTTATAAAAACTTAGGTAGGGTAGGTCGGTTTTAACTTTTTTTTTTAATTTTTTTTTTTAATTTTCCGAACAAGCGGACGCCATTTTGTTTAGTCAGTGCTTCAACATCCAAAGATAAATTTCCCTAATATTGCCTCAAATTTCAATTTTCCACAAACTTTTTCCTCTAAGTGGAAACACTTACAAGCATGATCCAATAAAAAAGTTTAGGGTCGGGATTTTGACGTCCAAAAGCTAGGTAGGGTCGGGAAACCGGAAACCCACATATTTTTTTTTTGGCCTTACCCCTAATTATAGGGATGGCTTTTACTGGATCCCTAGGAAGAACAGATAGATCGAACGGCATAGAGGTATCCAGTATACTAAAATGAAGTCACTAAATGTTTTGTTACCAATTAACAGTTAACAGTTCAGAGGTGAACAAACTATAAGGTTTAAAAAAGTTTATTTTGCCGCTGTCCTTACATTCGTGTTCTCCAACCATGCCTATAATTTCCCTATATCCACGTACCTTAGGGTCTAGCCCAATGGAATAAGATGATCGTGGGCTCAGTGAGTAACTACATGAGTCATGCGATCCAGGAATTGCAAGATCGGTCAGCGGTATGTTGTGCAAGCATGGTGGCAAATTCTCCATCCAACGAGAAAAGTTCATTTGGTCAGCTGAAAATGAAAGAATAGGAAGTTAATTCTGTGCCAAAAATTTTGACAATAATCCGCATTGGCTGAATCAGCTGATACTTTGCATTTATACCCTATATGCCTGCGTCGAATCATAGTGAAACGCTAGGACTAAAACTAAACTAAACTATGGGTAGTTCCATCCGTTTCAAGCTGTTATTCATAGAGTTCCCAGTAAAAGTCAATTGTTACAATAGCTCAATAGAAAACCGAGATGCCTGGAGAAGCCTGCAGTGTTTGGTGGAGTCAAACTTTACAATCTCATAAGTTTGGATGTGTTCAAACATATTTTCAAATATCTAGGGGATTAACCCCCTCTCTTAATGATCCCCACTGCACAACCCCCCTATCCTGAAAAGCTTCTATAGGACAACTCTAACTACATTTCCCCCACAACAGGTTTTCATTGTGATCACTGGGCATGCAATACCTGTCATATTTCGAGACATGAAGTTCAGCAGCATCACACCTTGAATAATGACCTTGAACAACTTTGACTTTAAACTATCGGGCCAACATCTATGCGGAAAAAAAAGTAATAAACATTTTTTAATAAGTTGAAATTTTTTTCTAGAAAGTCATATTTATCTTACAGTATATACTTAAATTTTCCTGGGGTTACAAGCACAAGCTTCGAATATTATTTTTATTATTGTTATAATAACATAAACTATGAACAAATTCAACAAGGAGAAAAAGTAGTATACCTACACATTCTTACCGATAGTTAAAGGATTTTTCTAATACGTTTTTAGCCAACTTCATTTATAGTTGTTACATATAGATTTTGTGATCAAATGATCACATATAAAAGACGTAAGGCTTTCGATTCGAACAAAATATTTTTCAAGATTGCATGTGATTGTTTGCCGAACATCGCTGGTGGCAACGTACGGTTGTATCACCGACTGAAAATATCTATCGACAACAGACTTATCTAGTTGCAGTGAACGAACAAACTTTAGACTTATCTATTTTCAATTCGCGGTGATATGTCCGAATTATTGTCGATTTCAAGTCTCACTTTTCAACGCGCGGGTCTCAATTAGTTCGTTGCAAACTTGCCAATTAATTACGTTTCCAAAATTTTCGAAAATTGGGCACGAACTTCACAACAAAGTTCGCAAGTACATTTCAATGTTTGAACTATTGTAAACTGAATGTTCATAGTTGAAATTAACAATTCAAAGGAAAGTTCTTGGTCCAGTGGTCTACCAAGGTTCGCATTTCATTGAATTGGTTATTATTATTGAGTACGAACATTTGTTTACAAACGAAGTTCAAACATTGAAATGTACTTGCGAACTTTGTTGGCATTGTTGCGAAGTTCGCGCCCAATTTTCAAACTTGGCATGGAAACGTAATTGGCAAGTTTGCAACGAACTTGGAACCCGCGAGTTGAAAAGTGACTTGAAATCGATTTTTTTAAGGCTGCCCGAAACTAAAAACTAAACTCGTCTGCAATTGCAAGGGAAACTTGTTAAGGAAGACTTGTTGAACCTACATAACACACGAGAAAGTGAACTTATCAAGGAAACTTGTAGTTGTAAAGGAAAATTTGCCCGTCTGTACGGCGGGGCTTAAACTGAAACTAAACTAAAGTCTAAACTGAACTAAACTAAACTAAACAAATCAAAACTTTATTTATGCTCGATAACTATCTATAACTTGCAGTTGTGTCCTATTGAACTGTTCTCTCTCTGGAGGTCTAGTAAGGGCCATTCTTCAATGAGGAAATTTGAGTACCGAGGTAAATCGATTGATGATGCATATGGGTTGAGTAATTTAATTCGTTCATACCGTAGATGGGAAAGTCTCACTAGCTAATCACTTGAGTCAAAAGCGTAATTAATCGCCCCTTAAGCGGCAGATTGTCACATTGGCACGAAAATATGTTCCGGAATAACAGACTATCGCTGAAAAACACGGGCCACAAGTACCCTGCAGGCCACAGTGTCGAATTAAGTTCGCGTGATGTGATAACAGCAGGAATACTTCATGTAATTTAAAACATCACGAAACACTGCTGCACAGTCACGCGAAATTAGCAATTTAATTAAATTTTTGACGGTCTGAAAATGAGCTCGGTGAAAGAAATCATCACAGATATCATCAACTGCTTTACTTCCTAACAGCTTAAACCTTATTCACACTTAACACATAAGATGTTCTCATAACTCATAAGTTCACTCAAGTGTAGATATGTGCCTTGAACTTTGATTGCGATATTGGTGGCATAGTAGTTAATATGCCTTTCGCCCCCCGACGTTTTTCAGAGGGTATCTACTGAACGTTGTTCTAATATAAAGCTATATGTGACCGATTATGTTTCCAGTTGAATTAAATTGTCAAGTATTTGACACAGTTAAAAAGAGATTTACTAAGATCTTTACATTTTTCTCAAAGTACCTCGATCCGTAATGCAGGAAACGACTATGTTTCCAATTGTATTAAATTGTCAAGTATTTGACACAGTTAAAAAGAGATTTACTATATAAGATCTTTACATTTTTCTCAAAGTGCCTCCGTAATGCAGGAAACGCCGTTTCAGAGACCCAAAACTCATTTTCCCCCAGGGGAACATGCCCTCGATCGTGAATCACATATTATTAAGTTGCTTTCCCCCTCCAAAAAAAAATCCTGGACACGCCACGGAGGTTTGATCTTTACAGTATGCTGTTGTCGGGTTTTAATATCGCCTAACAACTCTGGTTTCCTCCGGGTGACTTTTTTGCTCATGTAGGCAGCCTTTTCTACCACTTTTACTGGACCTCTAGAAGAACGGTTTAGAACTGATTGAACTATCTAGTCTAAATCAAGATTTATAGTTAATTTCTTTCTCAGTATGACTGGACCAGTGGACTGGACCAATACTAAGAGATGCCTGGCATGGACCTTTCTGCATGGACCTGCGATTCCGGCGTGGCGCTCTGAGTTAGTTCAATCCAGGTTCCCTATAGCTCATGTAGTAACACTGGATCAATATTGATTCAATAAGGAAGACTTATCTATGGAGAGACCAGCCTAGAACTAAGAGCTATATATATATATTCAGTATAAATAAAGTTAGTTTCGAGTTCTCGCCGTGATTAATACTGAAGTTAGTTTAGCCTAGGAGCAATACAGGGACAGCGGATGGCGCTTACTGGACCTCTATAGGAAGAGCATTCTAGAACTGATAGAGCTTTCTAGTTATAATAAATTGAGCATACATTAGATCTTTTCTATCAAATACTCAAGGGTGGGTAGAAGCGAAGTAGCTGTAGTTCGCTACTGTAGCGAACTACAATTTTCAAGTAGCCAGTAGTTTTTGACTACTTTTTTAAAACAGTAGTTGTAGTTATAGCGAACTACATTTTGCCTAAAAGTAGCCAAATAGTTGACTATACTTTTCAAACAGCGAATCGCTATTCGCTACTTTTTAAAATTGTTAGCAACCGTTCATAGATTATTTTATACAGCAAAGATTATTTTAGCGCAATGAAAAGTGGCACTCCTGAACACTGTAGTGCTTACAAAAATGTGCTTTAATTGACCCTTTTTGTTTACTGTTGCTACTCGTAAGTCGATTTGTTATACGTTATATTACAGCCTGAGCTAGTGGCTGCTCCAAATACCGTTTCACTAAAAAATATAGAGTAGCGAAATAGCGAAATAGTTCGCTACATTTTTTAAGCAGTAGCTGTAGTCAGTAGCGAACTACCTTTGTTCAAAAGTAGCAGTAGTTGTAGCTGACTACATATTTCTGAAGTAGCTGTAGTTATAGCGAACTACAAAAATTTTGTAGTCAACCCACCCTTGCAAATACTACAAGATCTGAACAAGGGTGGTGCTTACTGGACATTTCAGAGTAAAAAGGAACAGTTTAGAACTGACAGAACTATTAGTTAAATAAAGGTTTTCTCCTGTAGTAACACTGGAGCACTGGCAAAGGAATGACCTTCACTGCACCTCTAGGAAGAACATGCAGTTTATTGTAAATGATAGAAGCATGAGCCTTCTAGAACGCTAATTGGTTCATTTTCTATATAAAAAATAATAAGTTCGTTAAAAGTACGGGAAGTTTCCACGGAGCTGAGAGGTTTGCCGTGCAAGCACGCCGGTTAGGCGGCATAAAAATATCCAATCTTTATAATTAATCCAAATTGCAATTATATTTTACCCGAAGGAAATGTCGGCATGTTTTAATAGATTATGCACAAACGTTTCAACATGTGATGCACAGAAGAACATAAGGCTGAACACCTCGGGTGACCTTTCAATAATCATTCCACTATTGCAGATACCCCTCCAGACATTAAATCCCTTAGAATTTTCATGCAAAATTAGTATCAGACAATGTACTTCAGGATTAAGCCTTATTTCACGTCAGGATTAAGTCGGTCACAGATGAGCAAGTTTTCTATGACAACTTTTCATACGGCAAATTTTCCCTGTCAATTGCACGTGTCTACGTGTACAGGTTTTTGGTTTTCAGTACAACGATAGATCGCTGACCAACAGTATGCAAGTGCTCAAATAACTTTGCCAAATTTTCTTTGCCGTACAAACAAAATTTATACTTTGCCAATTCTTTCTAAGTCGGCACTTGCATTCAAAAGCTAATTGCCTAATAGCATATTAGTGTACTTGAACAAGTGTACTTGTCATAGCAAAAATTGGCTGCATATATGTCTGGTTCCGACCCAATAATTAATAGACTATCAGTACGTTGTGTTAAGTTTCAATATATTTGATGACCCCTTATTTTGAACAACAATAACCATGGTTCTTCTAGACAATTTTAATAATCCAAGGGCGCTTTCATTTAATGGCTTGACCGGTCAGACCCGAATTTTTGTCTCTGTATCACTGGGAAGATCTGGTCTTCATTCTAATTCTATCCAAACGCCAAACGTTTTGTGTTCCATTCAACAAAGACTGTTCTGACCGCGGTCTGGCCGTCTTAATAGAAAGCGACCTACGCCTAAGTGTCAAAATTAGTCTCTTATATAGATTAACTTTTCGATGCCCACTAATATTAGCTGTGTGTAAATCTGGAACATTTAGCTATTGTATTGTATTTTTCTCGGGACACTCTGTATATAACTTGTTTTCTTATACAGTCTAGGAATCAGAAGCCGAAAAGGATGTAGACCTCCCAAGTGTGAGAACACTTTCAAAAATTGGCAAATCCGAGCTAAACAATTTTCCGACAAATGCCAACAAAGATTTCACCGTTCACCGAAGCCGAATTCTCCCTTTTTGGCTCAGTGGTATCTTTCTAATTAAATTTAAAGTAACTTTTTATCAGTCAAATTAATGATAAACGGAAATTATTTTTAATTGTTTCTTGTGCAAAGTATTTACCATAAACATGGCTACGAGATATTATATCAAGTTGTACATGCGAGTGAATTGAGTAAACTGATGTTATATCTGTTGAGTGCATGCCAAAGTGAAAATTTAGTAAGTTTGCGTTTCTCAAAAAAGCATTAATAATTCATGACGAAAATTCAAAAGAAAAGAATGTTTAATCAATCTGTATATCGAATACAGATGGTTTCGTCCTGAATGACAAAAGGTTTATTTAGCTTCGATTTTCTCGGCTAAAACGAAACATTTCGTCAAACTTTGATTTGATGTGGCTTGTCATCTCTTCAATTTAAACTGCACAACAGGAAACATGGCGAGGCGAAGTCACGCAAACTTACAGATGTTTAATTAATTTCTTCTCGTGTGGAAAGAAATGTCGGTGAAAGGAATGATCAACTGCTTTACTTCTTAACAGCTTAAACCTCTTTCACATGAACTTAACTTAAGATGAATTGTTAAGTTCGCTCAAGTGCGGGCCTTGAAATGGTGCCGGTCTTCAGACCTTAAATTAGAGAGTTCATACAAGTTCGACTTCCGATACCAATATCGATACTAACAACATGTCATGCGCATGCTCTCTGCTCGCAAGAAGCACGAGGACAAGTGTATTGGAAGTCACCACTACCGAAGTCGGCCTTGTATTGGAAGTCGGGTGAATTGTAAGATAAACTCATATAAATCGGATATTTCATAATTTTTACGATAAACATGTAAACTATTTGTTTATTAGCATCGCCTGAGTCATGTTTTAGTCGGAATTTTAGCTCAGCTGCCGTTTAGTATACCGCACATTTTCGGTGATGATTAATGTGTTCTATACATTATCTGTCGTGATAACTTAACGCTTTAAAATTCCCGGTACCAAAATGAGAACGGAAGTGAAAACATTGGTATCAGTATTGCCGGTATTGGGAGTCGAACTTAAACTCTCTAATATCGGTCAGACAACCGTCCGACAAAATGTTCGATGACAGTATGTATATGTTGTGATGTCCGATCACTTTGAGTTCAGTTTTGCTTGGAAATGTGTATGAATGCAGACACAAATTAATACCATCACAATTTGGAAAAGTAATTTGAATCTTGCCAACGAATTTCCCAACCCCACGATGAAAACCCCGAACTTGATTGCACATTTCCAGTTTGACTTTTTATACATTACTCTGATTCTCCATTTAATATACGAGCCTCTAGTCCTGGACTAGGGTACATATAAGGTACGTCGGACAAAGTCACAGTTAGGTCGGACACCAACTCACTCGGGTCGGAGAAACAATGAACCTCAGTTTCACTTATAGGTCGGCCGTGAGAATGTGCCGAGAAGTGTGACAGTTGCCTGGAACTAGCCTTTCTCACGCTGCCATTCTTCTTGGGTGGCAACCTTTTTTAGAACAGGATGGTAAGCAGGGAAAATGAAACTTTCTATAACTAGTATAGTTGTAAGTATAATCATTATAAATCCATCGATTTACAGTTAAATATTTGAAAAATTATTTTCACATCGCTTAGATTTTTCACGTCATTTATAAAATACTAAAATAGTACCCAAAAATGGCGGATTTATAGACCTTCATGAGAAAGGCTAATTAAGCTCACCCGCGAGTGAATTATTTTTGTGTTCATATACTATACGACTGTTCTTGTCCCATGCACCTAATATCTCGCCTCGGTGAACGAAATTAGGTAAACATGCAACAAACTGCACCCATGTATTATATTACCAATTTAATTATAGTGTCTGTTTATATGTCTATTATTCTCGATTTCAATTTACTTTTCAAAACTGACTTCCAATGTTTACTTGTAAATTCGGAATGTTCGTTGTAAAGTTCCGAAGTTTGTTTCGAAGTTCGTTACAATGATTTACGATGATTCAATAGCAAGCGATTTGATTGGCTGGTTCACTTAAGTAGCCAATTACAACTTACTAAACTACTTGATTATCGTAAATCATGGGAACGAACTTCGAAACAAACTTCGGAACTTTACAACGAACATTTCGAATTTACAAGTAAACATTGGAAGTCAGTTTTGAAAAGCAAATTGAATTCGAGAGTAATGTTTATTGTCTGTTTGCTATGCCGTTCAATTCTATATATTATGGGTCAAAATCGGCAAGAAATGTCCATCCTGGTCAGGGATGGGATAAGGCTTTCATATATGGAAAATTTTATCCCACTCCGTTGGGATCCCACCTGGCGCAAGGTGTGATCTCACCCAGCCGGACGGGCTCGTTTCTCATATTTTTACACGCGTTAACAATGGGGCATGCATGCAGATTTCACAGATGAGATGGGAAAAGGAATGTTGCATGGACTCAATTGTGGTATATAGTATAGTGCTTGTATATGAAATTGTGCTCCTTGACCTATCACTCATAGTTTATCTTTTAGAAACCTGGCTGTACTTTATGTACCAGCTGAATTACAGGCAATTATCATTGGAGAACCAGCTAGTCTATATATACCCTGGGTGCCAGAGGTTCTTCCCACGACTAAAAATTTTGAATTATGGCAACTTGCTAACAGCGCGTATCTGGGATTCCTAATCGGTTTACAGTGTTTACCATTTACAATCGATCTTTTTAAACTAAAAATCTCAACTATCTCTGTCTATATTTGTTCTTGATATAGAATATATATATAGCTTTATCAGTTCGCATGCATAAACTGTTCTCAGAAGGAAATACCAGACTATTTGGAGAAAATCAGAAGTGCTTCGAGAATCTCTGGTGGCGATTAGAGCGAGGTACTCGACTGATCGCGAGAAGACTGAGAAGTGAAATTATACTAATACAATTCCTGAATCGAACCCAAGTTATGAGGTGAAAGGCACATATGTCATATGCTTGTTTACCTTTGTTTTATTGTATTTTATTACTAGGCATGCAAGTTATCCGAAAATGCAAATTGGCGTGTCTGAATTGAACTACAGAACATGTGAAAATCATTAATATCCGAAATAGATTGAACTTCCTATGTATATTTGCGGTAAAAACATATCCAAGGCGTGTCACTGATAATAATCCACGTAACAGATGTGTCAACATGTTTTAATGAATACGAGTCACCTTTATGAGTGACGATGAAGACTTTGGCAGATTTTCTAAACCACCGTCTGAGTGAACAATTTTGTACATTATTTTCAGACCACTGAATACAGCCGCTTGGCTGAGGGGAGGGGGCAACCCCTTCCCCAATACTAGTCCTAGCTTATATACCTATCATATTTGTATTAATATAATTCATGAAGAAAATTCAAGATGATGAGGTGTTGTATATACTATTTACAACATGAGCGGCGGTGTTGTATCGCGGATATCCAAACTCGAGCCGAAGGGGAGAGTATGTATATCCGATACAACACGGACAAGAATGTTGTAAATGCGGCTTGTGAGTTGTGAAACGTCTTGATGAGAACATTGGTGAGAAAATTGAACTTAAACTGTTTATGTAAATCAGCATCATTTTGTATCAGATGATACTTCTTCACCTCCTTTGCGCTCTTGTCTTCTTGATTTCTTGTCGGTGTTTTGTTCATGAATTATTGAGTTGCACAACGTGCTGCATATACAAAATTATCCTGATTTGCATCAACCGTTTTTCCTCCATTAAATAATCGCTTCTTTTCGAATAATTTCTTCCAATCCTTATGTGTGTATATGTATATGTATTTATATGACATGAGCTTGCTCTCACCAAGGCATGTGGTACAAAACAACGGCATCAACGAATACAGACATGCGCAGAGTGTAATGGGGCCAGAATGCTCAAACGACCACAAGGGAAGTGAGCCGTAGTAAATCAGATAAAGATGGGATGCGAATGCTTTATCAGTGTTACTTAAAATACAAATGCATCTAAATAATCAAGTTTACCAACTATTTGACGATATGGATCGTTTCAGCCTAGCAAATAATTAATCAATTAAAGTTTATATATAAATCAGGACAAAATAAGTATCCGCTTTACAGAGCTCGATTAAAGATCATGAATTGTTTCATTATTTAAAAAAAATCTAAATTATCAAAATTCAAACATTAATACTTGCTTAGACTGCTTAGTTGCTATATGAAAAACAGCCAAAATGTAAATCAGGACCGCAAACACTGTATCCTGTTTTACAGAGATCGGTTAAACATTGATCTTTTTTTAATTTTCTTCATGATTATTATAATGAGTATTTTAGTAAAGAATCTTATAAAAAGCACCAATAATTCATGACGAAAATTCACTAGAAGAAATCAATGTTTAATTGAGGTATTTACGTATCCACACATATACAAAATTCTCCTGATTTACGTACTATACGTAAACATATGCATATAGTGCTCTATTTTCTCAGTTAAAAGCACTCCTTTCGAATAATTTCTCTGAGTAAAACGAAACTGTTGAAATCTTTACTGACGTTTCACAAGCTATATACTGCATCCGGTTCAAGTCTGTATATACGTACGGGGCCGCACGTGCTGTATCAGTTTTTATATTACTTACTAAGTTTATAAAACATTCATATACTCACCATGAAAAGTTGCCAAACAATCCGATTAGTGTATTGACGCTGTTCCTTGTTAATGCAGCGCTCAGGATATCCTGTACTGTAAAGATATACAAATGAAGACAAAGATCAACATCGTTAGGATAATCCTTCGCCATTTTGGCTTTAAATACATGATAACGGCCCAGTTTCCGAGAATTAATTATGGTATTACGCTGGAGCAAACTAAAGTGCATCATAGTGTGAGGTTGTGAACTATCATTATATATATGTTCAAAGGCCAAGAAGAAGAAAATTTAATATATCTCTTTCTACTCGCATTGATCCTATTGATGTGCTTAATAACATATATCCTTTTGAAAAGAATTAACTTAAACTATACTGTAACTAATTGGGCTTAGCTTGCTAAGCTAATTTAGCGAACGAAAAATGTACAAAAATTAGTCACAAAACTCATTTCATTATTAAAAATATTCGTTCCTACATTGAGGACAGCCGCATACTTTCTCACGACAGTCGCTTACTTAAAAAGATGCCAAGCACAGCTGCTTTTCCGATTTCCTCTTCTATAGTACATATACAAAAACAAAAAGGAGATGGTCTTAACTGGACATTTATTTAGAACGCGTATAGAGCTATATATCCACTTTAACTAAAGTGGAGATTACTTAGTTCGGAGTTTCTCCCATGCATATGCATGATCATGCATGCAGGACCAAAAAGAGATCATCTACAGACCTTTATTATATAGACGTCTATGAAGAACAGTTGAAAACCGGTAAAACTAGTATCCAGAATAAATGAAGTTAGTTTAGTTTAAAGATAAGAAGTCGGTTGTATGAAAGCCGGATAACGTTAACCACCTGATAGTGATTTTTTCAACCCTTTTTAAATTGTTCGTTGATTCTATATATCCGCAGTTTTATAACTTTTCAAGCATTTTGACAACGGATGAAAAATCACTATCCAACCCAATGTCTATAGCTGGCATGCTGCGTTGGGATAATTTGACACCGGGAAGGGTTGGGTGTTTTTGCAAAGACATCGGTTTGCTGATGAGTCTTATCGCGGTTAAAATTCCATGATACGTCAACTGACCCTACGAATAATGATTACACGGCTCTTCTATGGTTGCACAGTGGCATTATAAGTAATATAGTTCCACAGTACTATTCATGCAGAGACGGCGCTAAGTGTACGCGAGTCGGCAAATTGTTGCATTCAATCGGAAAAAATTGAGATGTTTGGATCTATATGGACCGGTCGAATTATCAAAATGATTTATCTGAATTAAAACCAAACGTAAATTTAAATATAAAACTTAGAGGGTGAATTCTCAGGTGAATAGATTTGAAAATCCAAAACAGCCCAACAGCCCTTATATATAAACCTCTCTTTTTAGAAACTCTCTTTTTAACCGAATTGTCTTTCTATGGAACAATCTCTCTCCGATCATTCGTAACAGTTCGTCTGTTCCATCCTTTAAGCTCCAGCTCCATTCTCACTACTCTTCTCAATTAGACTCTTCTTTCGATGTTAACAGAATGCGCACTTGGAAAACCTACTGCTCTAAATGCCGTTCTCTCAACTTTATAAGCTGTTGCTCATGATGCATAATCTAAACTATTAATTTTTATATAGCTATGTAAATAGTGTTCCAGTCCTTGTCTTTAATGTATGTCTACTTGTTGTTTTGTATCAGGTTGGTCTTCACATGGGACTCATGTCCTGTTCACCATCATACCTCCAATCATTGTTATAATTTTTTGTATGATTGTAAAGTTAATGAATAAATAAATAAATGCAGACGAGTTGGTTTTTGACAGCGGTCATGGCTTGAAACACTTGTTGTGGGTGGTTAGCATCACTGTTTCGATCGTTGAGGTAGTCATTTGAAATCTTCCCCAGAACGAAGGAAATGCCATTTCAGAGACTCTATGCACTGGATATAGCGATTTTTTCAATCTTTGTGAAAATACTTGAAAAGCTTTAAAACTAGGAATATGAAACTCACAAATAATAAAAAGAACTTTAATTTATAAATACTAAAGTTTAATCTGGGTAATATATATATAAACCAATTAACGAACACTTTCTAGAACGATTTATAAAAATCGCTATTTATAAAAATCGCCCCCTATGCGACCTTCATACAACCTGCCCTGACCTTTAATTTACAACGAGTAGATTTATCTAGACTAAACACATGCACTGTTCGTCACTTCGTTTACTTTAATAGTTTAAACCTAAAGCCAAAACAACACTTCACATAGCCCCTTGAATAGCAGGATACTTCATCTTCTATATAACATCGTATAAACCAGTTCTCAGTTATATATATATACCTTCTATTTTCAGTAAATAAAACTAGGCCGGGATGGGACATTGAGCCAGTTTTCAAAAGAAATTTCCGTCACTTTTCATTTTTCGTCACCTGCCCAGCTACTTGAGATTCTCTCTTATATATGTGTCAATGGTCTTAGTGGGATTGGGGGCAGTGGCGTAACGGATGAAGAAGGGGGGGGGGGGGCATATTTGGTGTGGGGGGCCCTGCATCTTGACTGTTGTCATTGTTTGACTGAGATACTATATTTACATATTGAATATTTATGGAATGTTCCGAAAAATTCCGTGTCTATTCTATAACCAAAACAATAACAGTCTCCAACACATATGACAACTAATAAGAATAACTTTTGTTTTATTTGAGATGGAATAAAAAAACAGCTACCGTTGTCGGTAAAGGCTTTACTATTTATAGCATTATTAATTTTGCATTTTCCCATTGATTCTCAACCTGCATTTTTTACGTTTTCTAATTTTATGGGCGATAGGCCGTGACTGATCAGTGATGGGGGCCCCTAACTGTCGGGGGCCCTTAGTTTTTGAACTAACCCTATCCAATGAGCGTTACGCCACTGATTGGGGGAAAGCCCTCATTACGGCTGTGCATGCCCCAGTTGTTCTAATGGCTTAGCCGGAAAATGCCCTGCCTCTGGCAAATCCAATGATATAGAGGATTATTTTTACAGGCTTATGTACACATACGATAGTATGTAATGTAATTAGTTCTTTGGTCCAGTCTTTTTAAAATTAAATTTGTCTGAGCCGCATATTTATATTATAATAAACGAACGGCTTCTTGAGCTCCTTGTTATGAGTAAAGCTCGCTTGTGATTTTGGGACAAAACCTAGTCCAGATTTCATTTTTCAGAAAGAAATTTGCTTTTCAAGATTAGAAATTAAGAGATCCGAAAAGTGGTAAAGAGCTAGATATTCCGAAGAACTGAAGTGAGGAAGCAGGGTTGAGATTGAAACCTAATGAAATAAAGAAAAAAGACGGTAAAGGACATTATAGCCACGGTTAAAGAGGATGAAAGCTTATGAGAGTTAGCCAAGAACTGAAGAATAGCTTCCTAGTTGACTTGATATATTTCTGGTCAAACGAGCAAAACTCTCAGCTCTTATAAAAATTTGAACTAGCTCAAAGTTGATGCCGGAGAGTTGGAACTCCCATCTCCATTTGACCGGGACTTGAATGAGGAGATCAGAAGATGTGAGGTGGTGGATATCGGAGAAAACTAGGCGAGGAAGGAAAAAATTATATTACGAGAGAAATGAAGGAGAGCCAGTTTAAGTAAGTAACCCAGCGGGCAAAATGACGTTTATTCAACGTTGAATCAACGTTGGAAATGACCTTCAGACGTTGGATAGACGTTGAAAAAGGGTTGACTATGCAAATTGGATCGACGTTACTGTTTCGACGTTGAAACAACGTTGAAATTAGGTTGCCAATCTCGTCAACCATAATTCAACGTTCAATCAACGTTGAAACAACGTTGAGATTACTTCACAAATCGACGTCGTACATTTAACCATGAATGAACGTTGATTCAACGTCTGTTGACTGCTGTTGAACCAATGTTTTTAAAACAACGTCAGAGCAACGTAGATATTAGGTTGTCGACGTCGCAACCTTTTTTCTACCAAATTTCAACGTTGAAACAACGTCGTGTGCCCGGTGGGAAGTGGGTGTGTGCTAACCATCCTTACTTGCCGCTGAGAGCTAAGCTGAATTGTGGAGGACGCAGTTCAACCTGATTTGAAGGCTTTCGAATTGAAGGCTTTCTAAGAGTGCCTCTGGCAGCCACGTTATGACGCGCGTCTGACCACTGGAGTACAGCTATATATGCAAGAAGATTCGATTTGGGGCTTATCCCAACCACACTGTAAACATTCCCTGTGGGAGGAAACCGGAGTACCCGGCGAAAACCCACGATTTTCGATTGAGGGTTGACCGACTATTTTCACACTGAAGTGTCATGAGCGTCGAGCGAGTCCGCAGAGAAATCGAAACCACGATCTTGCTCTGACAACTGCGCAACCGAGGCCCCTTAAACACATTATGGAGCTGGAGATAAAGGGAACAGACGGCAGAGGAGGCCGAAAAGGCGACGGTTTGATTGTGTAAAAGAAGATCTAAATATCATGAAAGGACATGTTGACAGAAAATGATGAAGGGAAGGGGTACGGGCAATCGACCCCGGCCTAGGACTAGGGAGGTCGGCCTAGGACTAGAGATGGGTAAAAGTATAGATGAAACTTTTGCTGATTCACTTCAATCGTGGGGCAGCAGGGGCACAGTATTCCCACTGCGAGCAGGGGGCGTATACGCAGCACACCATGCGAGGCAGGAAGCAAGATTATCTGCAGTTTAAATCTTGCGGTATCTGTCAACGAATTGTCAAAGCTGCAACGAATAAACGCGATCAAACCGTGGCCTGTGACTGACCCGATGACATGATGACATGTAATTAATTTCGATTGTTTGAGTACAAACTATAAATTAAAAACACTGAACGAGAACGGCAAGCAGTTCGCCTTGACGAGTTGGAGAAACGTTCTTGACCTTTTTACTTGACGATATGGCAACATTCCTGAGCGTGACGGTGATCTTTGTTTGTCTGTTGGGTTCGAGTATTTCATATCAGGAAACGAATCAGAGGATTTCAAAGTTGAACGAGGTTTGTCAAAAGTAGTGATTTTAATCCCGCTGTGTTCGGCTTATACTTGGAAAGTTAGTTTAATAGATCAGTAAAGATCTATGTATTTACAGTGTTAATACTCGCGCGTGTAGGCTATTTCTGGTTGTTTAGTTTTCAAATAACACCACTCGTATTTGTTTGGGATTTCAAATGGCGCATATTAAACTGGCACGCGTTTATTGACACGCAATGTTAAACTAGATATACGCAAAATTCATTTGAAAGAATCTAGGTATTCACATTGTGACGCGTGCGGGATTTCATTAGTTGTTACGAATTAGTATACGCTCAGAATGCATTTAGATTTCAAATACAAGTGACTCAGCGCACGATCATAGTATCCCATTGACAGAAAACATAAAACATTGTGTTTCCGCTAGTAGAGCAATTTGTTATATTTTTATAACAATTGCGCAAATTTGTTACTTGAACTTTAAATAATTTAATCTGCGATTAGTTTCTTAATATCACCTTAAATTGCGCACCATTGCGCATATTATGATAACCATGCGGGAATTATGCAAATAAACTAAAAAATAAATGTAATTTTACTGCCAGGGTCAAGGATCTATTCTATAATATATGGGCTAATCCATTTCTTATATCATATATACGTGATCATACGTCATAGACCCATAGTGGCTAGTTTAAAACGATTTCGCCGATGCGCGTTAATGTTAATTAAGCGAATATTTGAAGTGCTTTCTGCACAAACGAAGACATGTGTTGTTGGTTTGATTCTGATAAAATTAAGTATTTTATAGTTTATACTTAAATAAACTTACTTATACCTCAGAATTAAATCTATTTTGAATAGACTACACAGTGTGCGTACAAGGTTAATGTGACATAAATAATATTTTAGTGTTGTCTGCGCAAATAAAAATTGTGAGGTTGCTGATAGAATCAAGTATTTACACTTAATAAATGGTCTAATCTATTGCCTATAACTTAGATAACGACATATTGGCTGGTTTTTAAACAATTTAGAATTGCGCGCAGTGCGCGTATAATGTTAATGTAATAAAATAAATATCATTAGCGTTTCGTGCGCACTGCGGAAATGGAGATTGTCTGACACATTAAACTATGTAGCTTGTTCACTATATCCGAGAAAAATTCGAAGGCAGATATCGTGAGCAAGATCAGACCACGGTGATCAGACATAAAGCTATAAAATCCTTTCAAGTGGGTGTTGATGCTTCTGATAAGGAAATATTTACAACTCTCGGAAAAACCACTCAACTTGAAAATAACGACGGAACTCATCAGGTTAAAGAAATCCGCTCTCCTATATTTATTACTTATGTCTTGAATTACACTCGCTTTGACGGTAGTGTAATTGCGTTTCTTGCTTGAAGTTTACTTCAACCTTTTCATCCGATGTAAAGTTGTGTGGAACTCAGATTTTACTCAGGTTTTACGATTTTTCTAAAAAAGCATATTTCAAAATCCACTTCAAAATCTTATTAAAACATCTGTAAAGGTTTTCATCAAGTACCTTAAGTTTTAATTACTCTGCGGGCTGTTGAAATATCTTGAACATAGTGTAGGGGCTATTACTTGTCCATAGGCGACGGAACCGGGTGGGCTATGGGGGCTAGCTGAGACCTCCCAAAAGTAGAAGTGAAGGAACCGAGCACCACACACTCCTACCCTCAAAAACGATCAGAGTAGGATAATTTATTATGAAGGTATGAGGTTCGTTTCCTCCTGAAATGTAAATGCACAAAATGACATAGTTTCTGCACGCCTTTGAACTCTTTCACCAGAACGCAGGAGATACCATAATAGGCCCACCAGTTTCAAAATTTTCTGTTTAATCCACGCAACGTACGAAACAAATCTTTTGCCGCCTGTGTTTTAGGCTGTAGTAATTCATAGGTGGGTAATGCATGTTAATATAGTACAGCAGTCTGAAGTCTGCCTGTTGCCAGACCACCCTGAGAATTGTATTTTTTTAAACATATACACCACTCGAGTATTTTGATGTAAAAGTAAAGAATTGGGGTGCGTAGTTTAATTTGTTCTTTCTATAAATGCATGTCACAATTCTTGATGTGGATTGCAAACGATCTGCCGGCCAACCTACCAATAGACGCATACTACCCACAACTAAATCTCGCTTATATATTTAATTCTATTAACAATACCCCGTCTTGCAATTGGCTTACATGCTAACATGCATGATATTGGTTACAGCCAGAGTACACGGCACTTGACATCAGATCATTACTTGAGTGCTTAGTGCGCAATATTTTTGGAATCAATAATATAAGTATGTTACGTGATATTCATTATGACGCAAATTATTCACATTTTAAGTTACTGATAGCTTTGTTTGTTTTAAACTATTCTCCTTAAACTGGTCCAGTCGTGTTATTGCAGTAGGAAACTAGTATACTTTGTCACTTCGAGAACAGCTGCGGTATTTACACAATGCGTCAGCAAGTTAAACTACATTTTAAACAAGAAGTACCAGTTTTACATGGCACTTAAAAAATTGCAATCAAACAACTACATGTTGCAGGAATCGAAACCCCAATCGTAAAACCTTGATCAGTTTTACTCTTATTATTAAAGACTACTAATATGTTGCGAAATATTATATAGATATTAATTGCATGACTCTAAAATTAGTTAGTAAAGACTAATAATTTGAACTGTAAAAAATTATATTTAAAACTATTACCACAATCACAAGTACTTGGCAAATTATCCGGGATTACTTGAACCACGCCTTAATTTTCAGTCGCGGAATTTTACTAATTACTGATTTCAGAGAACGTTGTGTTGTGGTTCTTTAACGGCATAATAATCGAATTTATAGACATATTAGTTATTTTTACCCGAAGGCTTTTTAATATGCCCTAGAGTTATACTTAATCTTAACTTTTATTAGAACTGGCATGTTAGGTCTAGTGATTAGCTATGTTTGATCACAAAGATGCTAAATAAAAGATAAAGTCGAGTATAATGCAATAGTTGAATAAATAGCGCTGTACTGTATAAAGATTTTGTGAAACTTATTAATAATTCATGAAGAAAACACAAAGAAATCATGAGAGTGAAGGAGTCGCTCATGTTGTAAATAGTACATACAAGACTATTGGCAAGATTACTGAAGCGTCCTTTGTACATACATAGCCTTAAGTCCATCCTCTATCGTCAAAGCGTTTTCAATCTTTTCAGGTAGTTCAGACACAAACCACGGCAGCTTATTGTATAGAATACTACCTACACTGGACCGCCACGTTCGAGATATCTTTTTCAGATAATGCAGCCACAAACCATGACAGTTTATTGTACCTGTCCTTATTATATGAATGCCTCTCATTTCCTGTTTGAGAACGCGCCTAGAATATTACTTAGATGTATGGCGTAAACAACTTTATTATAAATGAGTCAAAAACATCTACGAATACCTTAATCAGTGTCTTAATTACACGTGACTCATGAGCAACGGTCGTGTGCGATCGTGCTTCGTTTATTTAAATTCTTAGTCCTAACCTTATCTCTATTTATATTCACATCGGCTGATGGTACTTATTCGGGCAGTTTTAATTTAATAAATTTACGCGATTTCATTTTTAATTTTGCACCTAAAACAGTACAACACTAGAAAATCACACTTTCCCGGCGTTAAAATGACAATGGAGTCTAAAAATTTTCACCAAAGTGCTTATTAAAATTTTCAAGCCATTTGAACTCGTAAAATTACACGATAAGTTTGACAGAAGGATACCAAATACATATTATGCATACTGTCATAGGAAACAGTTTCTAATTTCCCGTCTAACTATCAGTATTTTCTCACTACGCAAAAAATTACACATGGATTATTTTTCGCGCGTTTACGGTTTCGCGCGGACTACTTTTTCATTAATTGCGTGCACCTAATGTCTGCGCGAACTCTAATACTGCGCAAATTTAAATGCAAGTAATTAAGGTATTCAGAATCACTTTGCAACTGAAACTTCAATTATTACATAGAATCATTGCTCAGTATGAATAAATTGCGTTTCAAGTTGCATCGCGAATGCATCTCGCGCATTTCCTTCAACGTCTTGTCTAAAATCTGTCTGGTAAACAGTTTCACAAATGAGTCACAAACATCTTACAAATTTTACAAATTAAAGCTTTAATTGCACACGCAATTTAACAAACTGTGCATGCATTTAACATACGGTGCGCATCAGAAGGGGGCATTTAAATAGATACTCTATTTTCACCCTATGACGCATTAATATTTTTAATCCAACATACAAAATTTGTCTAGCAGGAAAAACTCAGCACATTCATGTGGAGATTTGGATGGATTTTATCGATTGTCGTTTTAACCATTTCCGTCAACACCGCTATTCAATGTTAAGTTTATTCAACTGGCAAATCGCGAGGAGGCTAATTTAAAACAAATGTGTTCAAAATATGTTAGGCTAATGGAGAAAACATGTTTTGTGAGTGCTTGGAATAGTTTTATATGTGAAGAAACGCCCATAGTTATAATAGCAGACAAAAAAATTTACCCATAATTTCTAATTAGCCATGTTCAATTCATGAAAAAATAATAGAAAGTTCGTACATCTTCATAATTTAAAAGATCCAGCACTTTCAAAAACCTTTTTCATGTCGCTTTTTCAAGTCGGCAAGTATTTCATTATAAATATCGCTCTCAATTGATATCACACTGATCGAAAAAGATCGATATGCTGTAGGCAAGAATTAAAGTTTTATAATTAATCGGATTGAAACAGAATGTTACACATGCACACGTTTAGTTTTCCCAGGGTCACTTCGAAATTCCAGGACTTTTAAAAAAGTTTCCAACTTTCCAGAACTAAAATAAAAATGCAGTGCTTTCCATGGCGCATAGGAACACTGATGCATACATTGCGCTTTGCTTTGCTGAGGATTTCCCCGCCATATTTGATTACAGTACATAATTTGCGCCAATTTTTAGTCAAAAGGTATGATAGCACAAATAATTACTACTTTAGTTTTACAGTATAAATTATAAAACTAGTTTCTTTAAAACTTATACTGCTTGTGATATTAATAACAAACTCTCCATACAGACGATTACTTTTTCCTTGACAAGTTTCCCTTGACACGCCTTGTTACTCCTGTGCATGGAATGCTATTAAACATTTATCTTGCGTCAAAGCGGCTTCGTTTCCCAACAAGGCATGAGAAAGTCTGCCAGCATAGCAGGCAGGAATTTTTTTTAATCTCACAGGAAATTTTTAAGGAAAAGAAAGATATCAAGAATGAAGCTCGAGAAATTTCAAAAATCAGCATTAAAGTAACAAACATCACAATTGGAGCATAAATACAACAATCACAACATAAAAAAACTGTATCATGTGGCAGTGCTATATACGACTGTCTGTTATCATGATTCCGTGATATGATACATGTGGAAAACAAGGGCGTACTACTATTATTGAATAGTGCATGAATACTGATATAAATTCAAACAAAATTAAAATATTGTTTCATAGAATTCCTTCATGTTCCTAATTCTAGTTAACCTATATTTTTCTTAATATTGAGGTAGTATATGACTTAGTAAGGTATTTTTTGTGTTCAATATATAGACCACAGTAAGACTTTTTTTAAATGTTTATTTCATTAACAAACGACATTTCGGAGATTTACTCCATCTTCAGGTAGGATTACAATTTGAATTTAAACTAACATGCATGTTAGTTTAAATTCAAATTGTAATCCTACCTGAAGATGGAGTAAATCTCCGAAACGTCGTTTGTTAATGAAATAAACATTTAAAAAAAGTCTTACTGTGGTCTATATATTGAACACAAAATATACTAATAACATGAGACTTAGGGAAAGTTCGTTCCTAAACACTTAGTAAGGTAGTATATACGACGCTGTTATTGAATTACAACCAAAATTCATATTTATAAAAAAAATTGGCAGGAAATTTTTGGTCTGGGAAGCCTGTTGCCAGGAAGAAAAATATTTTATTAGGGCTTGTTTCCCAAAACCATGGAGGTATTTCGTGTGCATAGCACTTGTCAAGTTCCACTGGCGGCCACACACACAAATACATTTTCGTTGTCAAAAAGCTGGCATGGTTAAAATGATCAATGACTAAAATCCATGGTCAAAACGTCGAATAAACACTTTTGAAAATGTTTACCGTTTTTGGAGTTACTATTGTTTTGTATTTAACGAAATTATGATTTCAGACATTTTTGACTTACCGATTCCGCGCCCAACGCGTCAGTGGTAACAGAGAGACACTCAATTCACCATACCTAATTTTATGAATTTCTTATGACTACTTTCAGTCTAATTAAGCAATAGAAGGTCTGTCAGTGCGGAGATCACTGGTAAAGGTGTGCGCAAATCCTATCCGAAACTGATCCGAATCCGATCCGTTCGGATTTCGGAACCAAAATATTCATTTCGGATCGGATCGGATTGATAAAGTTGTTTCGTAGTCGGATCGGATCGGACTTCGATATCCGAAATAAAATGAATTATCCACGCATTATCGCAAGAATTAATTATCCATGGATTTATCAAAGCATTATCGCGGTTGTCGCTGCATTATTCGTTTGATACTTCAATTGGACGTCTCTTTGTCAGCTTCTTGACATGTATTTCTTGCTTTTATATTTATTTGGTTAAATATTTCAACTTGAATGAGAAAATTATTTTATTAAAGAATTCTTCGGATCGGATCGGATTGGAATTATTTATCAAAACTCGGATTGGATTCGGATTAGACAATTTCGGATCGGATCGGATTTTAAACATTGGGCAATTGTCGGATTATAAACGTCCAATCCGATCCAATGCACACCTCTAATCACTGGTACCCCAAGGAAATTTTACAGGCGACACCGTTTACAGATAGACCGAAAATACAACCACGCTTGGCCACTAAAGGCAATCAATCCATGGCAAGACTTTTTTAACCAAATCAGGCTTTTTTCCACACTAAAAATAGAAAAGTATACTATCATCCAAAACAGTGCATTTGATGCTTTTATCGCACATAATTATTTGGAAAACACTCGAATATTTTTAATTGCATTAACTGATTTAATTAATTAATAAAAAATTACCACAGCAAATGCAGTTATCACTGCACATTTTTACTGTTTATCACTGCACGTGTACGCTTTCATTTTTGATCGCTGCACAAATAGTTGGTTATCACCGCACACTAAAATTAGGTTTACCATTCAGTCATTCACAATCTAATTCATCACCCCCAGTTGACACACGTTTGCTATTGTTTTTGTTTTTCTTCTTCCATACAATGAAACCGACCCCGAATCCAAATTACCCCCAAGCACTACGCGTTCCATATTAGGAAATTTATCCGAAAATCTTTGAATATTTTGCGCATCGTCAATTCATTAAGGCGATTTAGCTATACCATACCTGAGAGGACCACCATGATTTTGCTAATATATTAGTTTAATAGCGTACTGATTGGAAACAGTTTGAAGATTTGCAAGTGTGTGGGCTTGATTTAAATCAGTGTTAAAAATAAGATGAAGGGTATAATATGGGCTCATTGCATGCATTTAAATGGCGATTTAAAATTATTTGATGTAAAGTTTCATAAGCAGCATTATAAATGCGAGTATAGTGCCTATAGTGGGGATGCATACTGATATAGGTTGAATTTTTTTAAAAATTTTAGTCGCCCAGTGAATAAGATCTGATCGCCAAATTTAATATCATACAGGTCGTCCTATATGAGCTATGTCAATGAAGTATTCACTTTGTATATATATTATAGTCAAAAATATAGATAACATAAAAAACATTTGCTTAATATGCTTGCATGTGTGATGTTACTCTGAGTGTATATCCACACCGGGCAAGCTTGAAAAATATGCCTGACCACGTTGGGAATCGAACCTATACGACCTTAGGAATACCAGCCCAATGCTCTGCCAACTGAGCTACGCGGTCAGGACGGTTCGAGTACATTACACCAACACAGCAAATAGTTGTTTAATATGTTGGCAATTTTGATGCAAAAGTAGAATGAAATACTTCTTCATCACTGAGATATTTTAAGGCTTTGGAGTTACTTTATTATTTTAAGTTTTTTTCTCAGGGTCGCCATGCAGATGAAAAATTTGGACGCAATTGGCGACCCGCGGTGGTGATTCAGCAGTGATTCGACAGTACAGTATAGTTGGCTTGCTATTGGTTGGAGTTTTAAACTATTATCGCTGTGCAATCAACACCCAAGTTTCACGTCCTTTATACCAAGCAGTGTTAAGGCCTGATTCCACGGGCGCTTTTTCTCGGCGAAATGCGAAATATTTCGCCAGTTTCTTTTGAATTGCGTCCACTCGAATAAATTATTTCTACTTGATTGCTCACAATTCAAAAGAAACAGGCGAAATATTTCGCATTTCGCCAACAAAAGGCGCTCGTGGAATCAGGGCTTAATACAGTAAAGAAGCGAATAGGTCTTTCGTCACTGAGACTTTAGTGGAAAGACGAAGACTTCGATCAGGGATCGGTTGTACGAAAGCAGGATATAGCAGAATCCACCGCGAAATGTGATTTTTTCAAATATATAGTATACAAAAATTAAAGAGTTTTTTTATTAATTAGTGGGATTCCGGCATATTCGTAATTTTTTCACTTTTCAAGCATTTTTTTACAACGGTTGAAAAATTGCTATTCGGTGGATAGCGATATCCGGCCTTGGTACAACCGACCCCAGGTGAAATGTTTTCGAAACATTTGTTGATTCTTTGTTTGGAAACCTGCTGATGTTTCCTTTTTGCGCAAATTAGTAACATACTGTGCCACAGTCGGGTTTCTTCGTAAGAAATCAATAAAAATAAAGCTTATTAAATACAGTCAAAACACTGCTAATATCTTCCTACTGATATAAGGCGATTTCTATAAGCCAATTCATACAGTCTTAACTGGGACGGGATAAAGTTTAAGCCAATTCAGACTACATTTCAACTGCGCTTCCAGATGACATGTTCTGCTTCAGGATAAATTACAGTTGAATTATAATGCGCGGGCATTTGTGCACGCACATTTTAATTACTTGAAAATACTGGCATTTTAACAATATTTACCTCTCAAAACCCAAAATAGAATTTTGCTTGCACTGCCACAAAAAAATATGAGCCCTGTCAAAGTATTCAGCTGTTCGATCATTACCTGTGTTCCACTTATAGCCACAATAGAATTGTCAAATCATTTTTTGTACTGGCATATTTTGTCTTCAGTGTAAAGCAAAATAAAGTGTATCTCCTTCCAATGGACCATTTGCATTATAGACTAAATTTTGATCTAGACAAAAATTTCATCACAGCTTGAAAGAGCATCACAAAATTAGTAATATTCCAAAGTTTCGTTGCGAAATGTTGTAAAATGCGGATAATATAGGCATGCGAAGTTTACCGTTTTTCAGTCATTTTGTATTACGCACGGGAAATTGACAGCCCAATCGGGTGTTGGGGCATCAATTTCCCATTTGTAATACAAAATGACTGAAAATTGCAAATTTCGCAGGGCTATATTATCCGCATTTTACAACATTTCGCAACGAAACTTTGGAATATTACTAATTTTGTGATGCTCTTTCAAGCTGTGATGAAATTTTTGTCTAGATCAAAATTTAGTCTATAATGCAAATGGTCCATTTAAAGGAATAAAGCGAATCAATCGTAATACGGAAACTAATTGTTCTTTCAGCGGAACGTTTTACATATTTAAATGATGCATGATTGACCAGTCCGATACCCTGATTATCTCAGCAACATGTTATGATTCAACAGCCTTGTCGTGGTAAACGCTGGTTTGCAGTGGTGTACCTTGCGCGAGGGGGGGGGGGGGACGCTGGTCAGTAAAACAAGGGAGAGGTCGTTGGTAAAATGTTTATTTAGTCTCTCCATCAACGGCATTTATCATGCTGCTGTTTCAGTTGGATTTTTCAAACACCACTTTTCAATATAGAATTTCAATCAAATTGAATCACATTGTAGGATATTGAACTTTTTTAGACATCGAGGGGAGGGGATATAAGTGGGGCAACGCCCATTTCGTGGGTAATAATGGCGGGTAAAAATGGCTAAATATACAAACTAAAAGAAACAGCAAACTATCACAACAGAAATATGCCATGTCGTGAGTGACCAGTAAAGTTTGAAAAAGAACAATTGAACCTCGAATTTAACTGGGTTTTAAACTCCCTTGCACTAGACTACAGCGGTAATATTATAATTTTGGTGTGCTTGTCGAAGTATGGAATATAAATTATCACTACCAAGATATCTTGAGAACCCTTCTGAACTTTTCGTAAAATAAAGCGTCAAAACATATACATTGATAACGAACCACAAATTCCAAGTTTTTAAACAATTTGAACTTGCTGTTTTCGGCCTGGTCGCGTATGTAAGTGCATAATTTTTTTCACATTCCAACGCATGTGGCATACGAAATATTTCAAAAATAGTGACAATTAATGTCAGAAAGTTCGATCATGTCAAATTATCGTTAAAGTTGTTGATGATATAATGTCGTCGCATGACGCAATCGCATGTTTTGTTTGACACACACGGTCTGTCAAAGCCGATTTTCGCTTAGCTAGTGTCAGCCGCAATGGCTAGACCTGTTGTTTTGAAAATCAAGCTGTTCAATATGCCCTGGAATTTATTCAGACCTGTTGTTCTTTTTGCTCACGTGATGTTTTTCTAGTATTAATGCTGGATTAAAAAGTGTGGGGGAGAGGGGCGGTGGGGGGAGGGGGAGGAGATTAATTTTTATTGTTCGTCATTGGAAAATTCGTACTTTTCTACCACCAGTAGTAATGAGATGTGGCAAATTTCACAATAATGAGATGTGACAAATGCATGTGAATAATTAATTGTAAGCCTGTTTAAAAACTCCATAGAAAACTGTTTAAAAACAGTTATGTGCTGTCTAGATGCGGGAAATGTTATCTCAAGACATCAAGAATTTTACGGGGGTTAGTGGGAGTGGAGTTTTCTTCTTCCGGGAAAGAAAATAGTAGACTAAAATGCTTGTATTATTGTCGATTTCAACTTACTTTCCACTAAATACATTGAAGAATTAATGTAAACACCCAACTCCAGATGCTTTGCACCCTTCCTGAATACGTATCAATTAAAAGGTCCCATCTATGAACCCCCTCCCCCCGCCGTTCCAGCGTCCCTGTGGAAGCTAGATCCATTCCTGATTCGTTTCTGAGTTAATATATTATATATGATTAAAAATAAACTTAACATTATATAATCTTTACAGTCGATTTCAGATAACTTTGACCACAAATGTTCCGAACTTCGCTGCGAAGTTCGCAAGTTCGTTGCGAAGTTCAAAAGTTCATAATGAGATTCACAAACCAGTTTGTAAACTACGTATTTGATTGGCTTCTTTTACTTCAGGGACCAAGTCAGGGACTTTGTTTACTGGCAAATTGGCTTGTGAATTCCAATATTAACTTTTGAACTTCGCAACGAACTTGCGGACTTCGCAACGAAGTTCGGAACATTTGTGGTCAAAGTTTCATGAAATCGACTGTAATACTTTATAGTCCTAGAGGTTTTGTAGAATAATATTGTTTAATTCAAACATTATATGTCAAACGTCAACTGCAAATGGGACAGTTTCGGTTCTAGTGACATGTTATGTTCCATTTTCAAAGATATAGTAGCCTTTGCTGCCTTTCAACATTGAAATAGGGGGAGGGAGGAATGATTTCAAAAGTCTCAATATATTTTGTGGACGATTGTCTTAAAAATTGATAAGAGTTAGATAAAAGCAGCCTAATGATTGTTTGAAATTATTCTTTGTACATGTGTAGTCCCTGCCCTTGGACTATAAAGTATTACAGTACAACACGCCCCATCTGAAAATCAACACATTGTATTTTACAACTATGTTGTGTATGGCCAGCGTGGCTAAATAAATTTGTAAGTAAAGTAAGTATTAAAGTAAGAGTGAAAATATGTTTAATGCTATAGTCGCTGTGTAAAAATTTAGATGGTAATTGTTTCAAAATGAGATAATAAAGTTTTGTTGATATTAACAATATATAAAAGCTTTAGTCTCTCAAATTTACTTACATTTACATCTCGTGAAGATCTTGATTTGTAGAAGTTGTAATTCTATCGTTGTCAACTTGTATATATTCGTTGAATAATTCCAACATATTTGACTTGTTTGCTTGATTTCAGTTTGTTTGCAATTAGTTTTAGAACAAACAACATCATGATGATATTCTCCGATATAAATTATAGTTTTCTTTCAAAATGCCGATAAAATGAATAAATATTTGTTAAAACAAAAAAGATTTTAATCATCGAGCTTTTAAATACACGTGTAATTTTGAATCGACCGCCATTTTTTGTTTTTGTTGGGTAATACCGCTGGACAAAATGATCGGCTTTTCGTCATTTTTTGCATAATTTATGCAAATCGTTTTGTCTTATTTGTTTTCGTTAGGAATGTAGAATTTCACGATTCCACAGGTAACTTAGGGACCGTTGTTACATAAATTAAATTGATATGAAAGGTTCTCATTACCTACAGTATATCTAAACTTAAAAACGCGAAATTCCGGGCTACTAGCAGGCTAGGAATGACCCGTTTCGAGCTCAGGACCATAGTCAGGTTAGTCAGTTGACTTCATGAAGGGTCATCGAAATACTGAAGTGTTTTTAATTTTTTGGATAGTTCAGAACACACACCATAGCAACGTATTGCAGAATACTATCTACCCTGGACCGTTGAGCTATGAGTTTTTCAGGTAGTTCAGACACATACCACGGCAGGTTATTGTAAAATTTTGCCAAACTTGGCATCCCCGTATATAGTAAATATAGTAATTAACCTTTTCCCAAAAGAGATAACAGTGCATCTTGTGACCGTTTGGAGGGACAAAATATATGGTGACGGGCGTCAAATACGTGAAAGAGTAGAAGTATCTACTATCAAATATATCAACTTTTTAGCCGACCAAAAATGAAATATCTCCTTTTTTACATTAAACTTTTAATTAAAATGTGTGCTGCCACATTTTTTGTCCTTCCAACATGGAATTTGTGCGACTAGACCCAGGAGTTTGGCGAAGTGGTTAGCGCACTTGCCTTTCACCTCTAAGGCCGCAGGTTCGAATCTCGATGAGGACTTCTCATTGTGACTGGAACCCAGTCCTAATGTGAAAAGAGTAAGTCAACGCTCTGCCGAAAGTCGTGGGTTTTCTCCGGGCACTCCGTGTTTCCTCCCACAGGGAAAGTTGACAGGGTGGGTTAGGCACATAACTATGTAAATGCACGACCACATCAGCTATGCTGCGAATTTAATCGTGTTGAAATAAATGCTACAAACAAACAAACAAACAAACAAATGGCTAATTTATTTTTCTATCTATCTAAAATTTATCTAAAATTTAATTTTTATCTATTCTAAGGGAGCGTCAAACAGTGCAAATAAGAACTGTCGCTCAGATACAGACTGCATCGATGACAAATACTGCCATGAATTTCATCGGCTCTGCCTCAGGCGCCAGGAACTTGTAACGGTTGCGCCTGTGAAAACCTCTGCTAAGAGATGCTCAGAAGATTCAGGCTGCAAGATAATAGAATATTGCCACAGCTTCTGGAAAATATGCCTTCCATCGCAAACAGTGCACAATCAGCCACCGACCAAGCAGCCATCGACCAAGCGACCATCGTGGTACTGCCGCACATCCAAGGATTGTAAAAGGAACGAACAATGTCACAAACGCTTCCGCGTTTGTTACACGAGGCCGGCAATGTCGACTGTCCGACGAGATACCGGGAATTCCCGAAGATGTGACAAGACAAGCGACTGTGGTACGAACTTCTACTGTCATGATCATTTTCGTATTTGTCTTGAACATACACCAGCTGTTACACAAGCACCAAAGAAAACCACCAAAACCTGCAGTACAAACACTCCGTGCCCAAAAGGCATGCTCTGCCATGATTTCTGGAATATTTGCTACACTCCCGCGCATGTTTTAACTTTACCCCAGAAGAACAAAACACAGCAATGTCAAATTGACAGTGACTGCAGACCAGACGAATTTTGTCATACTATGGTAGCAGGTCCCATGGTTGCAAGACAAAGACGAAACATTAAAAGAATGTGTCTTCCTCGGACGTTTCGACAGTTTCCGAAGAGTGATGGAAGCAAAACGTGCAAGACCGATGCTGACTGTGGACCGAACAAATCTTGTTTAGGAAATCTGGGTGTCTGCATGGCGTATAAACTGCCTGGGGAAATGTGCCTTATAAAAAAGGTAAGGTTTGGTTCAGAAGAGAATATGTCCTTACTACGCTGCTTTTACTGTTGTCCTTGGTGGTGGTGGTGGTTGTGATGGTGGTGGTGGTGATGGTAGTGGTATGGTGGTGGTGATGTTGGTGGTGGTGGTGGTGGTGATGGTGGTGGTGGTGGTGCTGCTGCTGCTGCTGGTGTCGTTGTCGTTGTCGTTGTCGTTGTCGTTGTCGCTGTCGCTGTCGCTGTCGTTGTCGTTGTCGTTGTCGCTGTCGCTGTCGTTGTCGTTGTCGTTGTCGTTGTCGTTGTCGTTGTTGGTGGTGGTGGTGGTGGTGGGTTTTTTGTTGTTTGTTGTTGTTGCTATTGTTGGCCCTTACCGTGGTCTTAGGTTGTTGTTGATCATGTTTATGAGAGACTATGTCCGTTGTTGGTGCTGGTTTGTTACAGTTGCTGTCGTCACTATTGTTGCTTTTGTACTTATCGTTGTTGTATTATTGCGCTTTATACTCACACCATCATAATATATTCTAGACCGGTTTTGCGTCTCCCTGTGCGAGTGGATCATACTGCAAATCAAGAGGCAAGTGGGCATCCCCAAGACGAATTATCAACAAAATGAAACTACCGCAAACTGCTGCAAATCATCTGTTGAAAGGAAGCAACAAAAAGAAACGTAAAGTTGGCAGATGTACGCCATCATCGTTCTGAAGACGAAAGCCCGAAATGGGTTGAAGAAATCAGTCAGGAAAGATATATACCATATTCTCATGCAACGCATTGCCTGCCACTGCAATAAACAAAGACCACGTGTGCAACCGTTAATTGGCACAAACTTTTGCAAATACGCCATTCCACATAGACATTCTCTGAATTTGCTTGAGAGTGCACGAAACAGTAGCTCAGTCGAGACGCTAACAATGTAATCCAATTTAAGTTATGTACAGTACGTAGTTAAGTCATTCAGTCAGCCTCGAAGTGGCAAGATTGTCTTGTGTGCATTTAAAAAAGTTCGGGAACTGTCTATAAGCCAACTCAAATTTCCACTGCGCATCCACATGATGCGTTTTGCGTTGGTATAAAGCCGGTTACAGACGATCAAGTTTTCTACAAGTTTTTATGTGACAAGTTTTATTTGCTCGTCTGTACGCGCAACTACGACAATTTTTTCTATGACATGTGCAATTGTTCAAAAGCTAGCATGCTAGCTTTTGAACAAGTGCACTTGTCATAGAAAAAATTGTTAAAGTACAAAATTTGTTCGTCTGCATGGGTCAACAAAGAAAACTTGTCAAAGTAATCTGAGCATTTGATGTGATTGGCTAGCAGACTATTAGTATTATAATTTTTCTGTCAAGGCGGCGATAAACACTTTTTTCTGACACGTTCACACCAGTAAATAAAACTTGTCATATGAAAACTTGTCATATAAAATTTGTTGCCTATGCACACGTGCACTTGGCAAATAAAACTCGTCCATAAAAACTTGTCATAGAAAAATTGCTCGTCTGTAACCGGCTTAAATCGAAAATGAATCATAACATGTATCCTGGATAACTGGAAGCATTAAAATTTGCATGTCAAGGTATTCAACTGTTCAATCATTATTTGTGTTTTACTTACAGTCACAATGGAACTGTCATTAAATAACTTTAGCACTGGCATATTTTCCCTTCTGTGTACAACCAATAAGCGCAGAAGCCCTGGGTACGAGGTTGCTTCTGTGTATAGCAAAATAAAGAAAGGTACACTTTCGAATAAGTGAATACATTTTCGAATTTAAAGCGAACAACTGTACTGTATACGCAAACTAAATATTCTTTGAGAAATTTTTGGCATGTTCAAATTAATGATGACTGAACAGTTGTTCCAATTAGTCCAGTCTCAACCACATTTAACCAGGGCGTTTGGATTTAACTGCAATTTATCCCGACGTAGAACGCATGCGCAGTGGAAGCTCGACTGAATTGCTGCCTTATTATATGTATAAGCATTTTTGTCCACATATTGTGTTTATCACACTTTGTAAAATGCACATGAATGAAGTTGTTAAGCAAGAAACTTTAATATATAAATATATATAAAAATATAAACTAATGTCACAACATATCGTTATAACCTTATTCAGAAATTACCTTGTAAATTATAATTAGTCATATATTTAATTAATAACACAATTAGAACACACTCGTCTACATTGATTTATCAATACTGAATTGTGAAAAGATGGAATTTGCTGATTCAAATAATGCTGGGTAGTTCAATCAGTTATATTAAAGGGAAATAGAAATAACAATTAAGTTTCCCCCATTTGGAAGAGGCATTTAATATAGTTCAAAACCTTTTTGCAGATTTTCTATATCGTTCTTGGTAAATATATTAATTATACTTGCCTTTTCCCGCCATCTTGGATGTGCGTGAAGTAAAGGTTTCCACTGCTTTCCACAAGTTGCTCGGCAACTTTTTGGCAACTTTTCATTTTATGAGCAACTTTTGTTTTAAACGGCAACTTTTGTAACTTCGAGCAACTTTTCATGAATTTGAGTCAAATTCATGAAAAGGTGCTCGAAGAGTCAAATTCATGAAAAGGTGCTCGAAGTTACAAAAGTTGCCGTTTAAAACAAAAGTTGCTCATAAAATGAAAAGTTGCCAAAAAGTTGCCGAGCAACTTGTGGAAACCCCTAGGGTGACGTCACAAACAGAGTAACATTACTAGTATATCGTGAATATAATTATTTTGTATTTGTTTCCTGGGAATTCCCAGGCCATTTTAATGATAAATCGTATTTTCTACTATTTCATGCCTATTTTAAAGTGCCTATGACACGAAATTTCACCCCAAAGGTTTATGGTTGCATTGTAAAGATCACTTAAAATGACTTAATAATTTCTTTTATAGAATTTTCGTAACTTGCCCCTTTTCACGATATTCAACTTGTGACATCACATCACATCACATCACATCACATAATGAGTTTTCAGAAAAGTATAGTTTTCTTGACGAATACGTGTCTAAAAAACTAAAAATTGCCCTTGTATATGTATTAATTTCATAACTGGTAAATAACCCTCTGTATTTCATTGTAAAAATTTTTTATCAAGGTATTTTTTTATCAATAAAATTTTTTATTGCGTTTTCAAAATGTCATTATGCGATGTTGATGTCACACCGGTGATATTTGCAAATGAAACAAAGTTGAATATCTTGCAAAGGAAGCAAGTTACCAAAATTCTATAAAAGAAATTATTAAGTCATTTTAAGTGATCTTTACAATGCAATCATAAACATTTGGGGTGAAATTTCGTGTCATAGGCACTTTAAAATTAAAGCACAAGTTATGTATCAAGCTGAACATTCCAATGATAATATTTTTTATTTTTTAAAAAAGTTTACAGTGGTTGTGACGTCATTTAATCATCAGATTTAATTCTAAAACAAGATGGCGGATTTCAAGATATTTTGCTTTCAAATATCTCAAAAATTAAGATAGTTTGAATAGGGAGAATTTGTAAATACGGCTTAACATTCTTTCTTTAACTGCATGTTCTTCTTAGCAGGGGCGCCTGAGCCACGGGGGCAGCAGGGGCAGCTGCCTTACGTTTCCTCTCAGAAACGTTACCAATCAGTTTCCACCTGTGAAAAAAAGTGAAAAAGGAAGCCTTCCTAAGTAACTGACAACTGTCATGTTGCTTTACAAATTTACAATACATTTTAGTCTTTAGTGTCATGCAACGAATAAAAATGTTCCAGTCCATGCCGAAATTTGTCTAACTGTATTAGCTACAAGTTGATGAAGTATCCGTTATACAGCGAAATGTTAACGAACATTCCCCCGCCCCCAAAAAAAAATTAAGGCTCAAGAGTAAGTGCCCTTTTTAAATGGCTGCCCCCGCCGCTTCATGTTGCTTCCGGCGCCCCTGCTTCTTAGAAGTCCAGTATTCAGTAAGGTCCTTCAATGGTAAGGTCTAAAAGCGGTCCTCTATATACTCACATGCGAGTTTAGTGATAAATGGTAAATAGTACTAACAGAAGGAACACCCCTCCTGCACAGATGCGCAGAATTGTAGAAACACAAATTCAATATGAAAACGATAATAAAAAATGTAAAACTGTTTACCAGCATTTATATAAGATTTCATTTCTTTCACGGATATGTATAAAATTACTCACTCTATACTACTGACATGCAATTAAAAATTTAATGAAACAAATTTCAATCTGCGGGAAGGCCTAGTAAATTGGCCGATTTGTCTAGCAGAATCTGCGCAGCTAAAAACTCTCAGGAGGGGGCGGGGGAGTTGCGCCCCACCGCCCGGTTAGTACACCTGATCAAACCCAGGGGCGATGTGATGTCATGGTAAGGTACATGGGCAAATATCAGAATTTTGGGGCATCTCACTCGTTAGGTCTAAACAAATTTATAATATAGCATTTGTAAATTCTGAACGCTGATTGGCTAAGAGCCGTGTTGATATATGTAACTCAATGTCAACATGGGAAATTTTCCGCCGCTTGTAAACACGGAAATTTTTCTTATTTTTCTTAAATTTTTCTTAACACGGAAGCTTTTCTTATAGCTTTTGACATTGCTATACTATAAAAAAATTATAAAACATTTTTTCCGTATTGATATATAGTTATATCAACACTCGTGGAAGTTGGGAAAACTCGGAATTGTATGAAAACACTCCGCCCTTCGCGGGCGACGTGTTTCCATACAATTTCTCGTTTTCCCAATTCCACTCGTGTTGATTTAAGATACAACTGTATATCAACACGGAAAATGTTTTATATTTGTTACAGTAAGTATAAAATTTATACTCGAAATTTCCATCTACAAAATTCTTCAACATTAGTTGAAAGTTATCAAATAGAGTTTAGTGTTTTCTATAAGCCTTGACCGGCGAGCTTTTAAGTCAGTTGAACCCTCTAATGACCTCTAATTTTACCAGACCTTTCTTGTTTTCGTGTCGCATAATGCTTGTGTTCTTGTTTGAAATTTTAATACGGAAATCGACTGATATAGATAAAATGCAAATGAGTAATTAAGTTATTAAATCACTGATTATAATATAATTTGGTTCACCGATACTTTGTATGATCCTTGCCGTCTTGGCAAAGATCTTATAGCTGTCTATGCCAGCGGGGTTCCATATAGATTGCCTTATAATTACTCGAACGGTCCGTGCCATGCAGCGTGGGTAGTGACAAAAACACCAGAAAACTGCAGAGTTAATAGGGATTCAACTACCTGAAAAAAACAAGTAAAACTTCAATATAATGCGTTATAGGAGATTTTTTGTATGTTACGTGACACGCGCTCAACACTAATGCGTATACCATTTGAGGTTATGAATAAATTCAATTTTTTTTCATTTTTCAATGCGTTTCTCAATCGGCAAACAAACTTAAAAAATATATTTAGTGCTTTATCTGTAAAATAATGCTAAAATGAAGAGATTTTAGATGGTACGCCAAAGAGAAAATGATGTCTGAAGTTCAGTAAGTTTTGCTTATATGACTGTAAATATGGCGTCAATTTTAAAGCATCATTGATAATTGTATTTTAATTGACAATTTTTAACTATTATTTTATGTTTCTCAACCATTTAAAAAGGTTGCTAACTCTATAAACTAGAGAATAAAGCTAAAACAAAGTAATTTTGAGAGGAACGCCAAAAGGATTTTAGGTTTTGAACACTTTTCATTGCAAATATGTGACATTGAAAAAAATTAAATATATATATCTATATTTTAAATATTTAATTTATGCTAATCCAGACAGCAAAGGCCAAAGTCAATCTGAAATCCCAAAATTTTTTAGTTTCTATTATATTTGTGCAACTGCGAAGATGATGATTTTTTACATAAGGAAGTAATTAATATCCAATGGCACCATCTTGTCGAAACAAGCAAACGTTTAAAAGATTTGTGCAGGAGCATGACTATACAGTCGTCTAAAAAAAATTGTAGCCGATTATAGACACTTTGAAGTTTGCCGAGTTTAATTGAGGCCCATGTGTATTGTAGAATCACAATGGATAATTGTATAATAATTATCTAACATAATCATGGTAACATAGCACTAATCGGAATTTGCCTGGCAGCAAAATATATAAAATCAAGATAAAGTCTATTTTCAGATAGGGTGTGTTTCAACATAATGTATATATTTAACTAGAAGTTACTATCGCCATACTAAAAATTTTTGCAGAAAATCAATACTAATAATTGGCATGTATAATAATTATCCTGGCTGCAAGATATATAAACAAGACAGTCTATTTTCAGATATGGTGTGTGTCGGTGTGATGTATATATTTTAATAAGGTGTCTGTAAATATCTCCTTACGAGAACAATTCATTCACAAATAGCTACTGAATATTCAACTACTATGCTTGAAACGTGTGCTCCCATTAAGGTTTGCGCGCTTAGAGTTTAAGGTTTAGAGTTTAAGGTTTGTAAAGGACAACCTTTTTTGACTTAGCTGTATACATACGCCTTCAGTCGTCGTGGTCAGCAATCGGTCAACAAAAATGCGAAAATAAAGGTTGAAATCAATCGGTATACGCCATCAATGCTGTTTTCAATCTTTGGTCGTCATATAAAGATCTAAAGGAGATTGGGGACGAACGACACTTTTTGACGTCATGCGAGATAATTTTATAAAGGATTTTAGAAATGGAATTTTCGAGTGTAAATTTTATACATTTTTTAAGGATGAGGTCAAGTCTGTTCTGCGCATGTGCCATGTGAGGACCCTCTGATGTAAACAATATCTAAGTTTCACGTTGTTTCCGCATCCTCTGAATTGAAACTCGATGCAATATATATTCATTTCAAGGCATAGCAAACCAAAACGATGTTAGACATTAATAACTAAGTGCATATTATATTTTATGAATAGCCAACAGGTGCGAAAATGCAACAGGAATCAAACCTGTGGCGATAAATATAAAAAATTCACACTCGAGAAGGCCTACTTTGGGGGCCAAGGTCGCCTAATGTCGCCTAATTTCGCCTAAGTCGCCCATGTGACCCAATTTTTTAGCTTTGTCTAACAATCTATTCGCCTAATGTCACCTAATTTCGCCTAATGTCGCACAATGTTGCACATAATAACGGCGACCTTGGCCCCCAAAGTAGGCCTTCGCGCAGTGGCGGCGCCAGGGGGGGCCAAATGCCCCCCCCAAATTATTTTTTGCCCCCCCATTTTGCCCCCCCTCAAAAAAAATTATTAGTAGGAATATCGCCACGATTTGAGGGGTGGGGGGCGAATTTCCTGGGGGCTACCTTTTTAAAAATTCGATCTTGTCCCCCCAAAATTTGAGTTTGCTCCTCAAATGCCCCCCCCCCAAATTTGGAAGCCTGGCGCCGCCACTGCCTTCGCGACTTCAAAAACGGCCCCCAAAGTAGTCCTTCGAGAGTACAAATCCTTCAACATTAATTAGTTCAATCGAGTGAAATGCCCCCAAATTAATTTTATAAATAATCTTTGTAAAATAAATTCTTCATTCCCTTCATTAATTTAATTAGACATTATCAATACGATTAATCAAGGTATTTTTACTTATATGCAATAGCTATTCATGATCAAGACTAAACAATTGTGACTGTGGTTGAAAACTCGGTTGCAAAATATAGTTTGACAATTATGAATCTTATTTAATTAAAGTATAGATATCATCACAGACTAGTACGCTTACAGAAGGTCGACACAAAAAATCGTAACCGAATCATTAAAATTCGCTCGCCATGTTCCTAGCCAGTGCGCTTATGAGAGGCGTTCACCCCCCTGAACGTCCGCCATTCTTGAATATTTTCAGGGGGTGGGGTGAATTCTTTTCTTTAGCACCTGGCTAAGAACATGGCGACAGCATTGCAACGGTTACGCCAAAATCATAGGCGAAACCAAGAAGTCTACAGTCTGTAAGGTTCATAATCTGTGGTATAATCATTAATTAATTTGTTCTAATTAATCTATTCTTGTGGTTTTTGGAAATACCAAAACGGGTATTTCTGTCGATTAAATATTATTATTGCATAATACCGTGTTACATAATTTCAACTTCTGAAAGTTTTCTTTTCATCCAAAATATCAGACAGTCAGGATAACACTCAAGACACTCAACTGAATGAAGAAGCATTAGCGCTCCCAGCCTCCCACTCGTATTGATGTCAGGTAATTTAATTGCTGATCTAGAATATGGGCCGATACACCATTCAAAAACACCGACAATCGACATGCATGCATGCGTCATAATTTAGCTTGTACGGAGCGTGAGAAATCAAGAACAGAAGCTAAATTTGACATCAGGTTATCAGAGAAGATCATTAATTGAGTTTTGAAAGTGTTTTACAAAGAGCTGAGACGTTCATTCACCAGTTAATGATGTACTAATCGAACTGAGTATTTTTATAAAATACAAAACAACGGTAACCTCGAAAAAGAACCTTTTTAATATCTAGTATCTTTTTAATATTCTAGCTTTAGTCATCATCATGGTACCCTGGATTCCAGAGCCTTCAGTAAATAATACTGAATTGAAACGTCGTGAAGGCTCTGGTTCAACGGGAGGATTCTAGCTTCATTAAACCGCGCCAATCACAAAACAGTATTAGTGGTTTTAGTACAGATTCTGTACTAAAACCACTAATTATGTTTTGCGATTGACGCGGTTTAATCAAAGAATCTTCCCGTTGAACCAGAGCCTTCACGACGTTTCAATTTATTATTTACTGAAGGCTCTGGAATCCAGGGTATCATCATGGATGATGTTAGGTCACATTATGACGATATTCCGCTGTAGGTGAAGATTAAAGTAATTTGGTTTAAACAAACATATAAAAGAGATTATATTAATAAAAGAATTAATTAAAAATACTGAAGTCTTTTGACGCCATATAGTTCCATGATTGAGTTCAGGTTTAAAACGTCAAATGGCAAGTGACTCTTTAAAAAGCAATGAGGACCAATGATCAGATTGTCTATAATCTTAGAATTAATATAAATTCTGGTAGTATACAAGTTGGAGTTGGGTTAGTTTCATCGTCAGGATATAGCCTAGTTCAAAAATATAAGACACATCAATTCTATTTTAGAACTATATCCTGACGATAAAACTAATTCAACTCCAACTTGTACACCACCAGAATTTATGGACAGATCTGATCATTGGTCCTTATTGTTTTTTAAAACTGTTCCTTTTTGGAGTTACCGTTGTTTTGAACCGTTATTCCTCAGGTAGTTTTGTCTATATACACCAAATCATCTATTCAGACAGTTTTAAATAAATAGAATATAAGAATAAATAAGAATAAATAAAGAGGAAAACTTTCCAGCACGATTTTGAGTCATAGGAGGAAATAGAGTATTCATCGACAAAAGCTATAGTCAATATATTCTGAAACAAAAATTTCCTTCTTTAGAATAAATAAAGAGGAAAACTTTCCAGCACGATTTTGAGTCATTGCAGGAGGAAATAGAGTATTCATCGACAAAAGCCATAGCCAATATATTCTGAGAAAAAAAATTCATTCTTTAGGAGAAAGAGGATAAAGAGGAAACTTTCCAGTACGATTTTGAGTCATAGGAGGAAATAGAGTATTCATCGACAAAAGCTATATAGTCAATATATTCTGAAAAAAATTTCATTCTTTAGGAGAAAGAGGAAACTTTCCAGCATGACTTTGAGTCATAGGAGAAAATAGAGTATTCATCGACAAAAGCTATAGTCAATATATTCTAAAAAAAAAATTTCTTCTTTAGAATAAATAAAGAGGAAAACTTTCCAGCACGATTTTGAGTCATTGCAGGAGGAAATAGAGTATTCATCGACAAAAGCTATATAGCCAATATATTCTGAAAAAAAATTTCATTCTTTAGGATAAAGAAGAAAACTTTCCAGCACAATTTTGAGTCATAGGAGGAAATAGAGTATTCATCGACAAAAGCCAGAGCCAATATATTCTGAAAAAAAAATTCATTCTTTAGGAGAAAGAGGATAAAGAGGAAACTTTCCAGTACGATTTTGAGTCATAGGAGGAAATAGAGTATTCATCGATAAAAGCTATATAGTCAATATATTCTGAAAAAAATTTCATTCTTTAGGGGAAAGAGGAAACTTTCCAGCATGACTTTGAGTCATAGGAGGAAATAGAGTATTCATCGACAAAAGCCATAGTCAATATATTCTGAAAAAAATTTCATTCTTTAGGAGAAAGAGGAAACTTTCCAGCACGATTTTGAGTCATAGGAGGAAATAGAGTATTCATCGACAAAAGCTATATAGTCAATATATTCTGAAAAAAATTTCATTCTTTAGGAGAAAGAGGAAACTTTCCAGCATGACTTTGAGTCATAGGAGAAAATAGAGTATTCATCGACAAAAGCTATAGTCAATATATTCTAAAAAAAAAATTTCTTCTTTAGAATAAATAAAGAGGAAAACTTTCCAGCACGATTTTGAGTCATTGCAGGAGGAAATAGAGTATTCATCGACAAAAGCTATATAGCCAATATATTCTGAAAAAAAATTTCATTCTTTAGGATAAAGAAGAAAACTTTCCAGCACAATTTTGAGTCATAGGAGGAAATAGAGTATTCATCGACAAAAGCCAGAGCCAATATATTCTGAAAAAAAAATTCATTCTTTAGGAGAAAGAGGATAAAGAGGAAACTTTCCAGTACGATTTTGAGTCATAGGAGGAAATAGAGTATTCATCGATAAAAGCTATATAGTCAATATATTCTGAAAAAAATTTCATTCTTTAGGGGAAAGAGGAAACTTTCCAGCATGACTTTGAGTCATAGGAGGAAATAGAGTATTCATCGACAAAAGCCATAGTCAATATATTCTGAAAAAAATTTCATTCTTTAGGAGAAAGAGGAAACTTTCCAGCACGATTTTGAGTCATAGGAGGAAATAGAGTATTCATCGACAAAAGCTATGTAGTCAATATATTCTGACAAAAAATGTCATTCTTTAGGATAAAGAGGAAAACTTTCCAGCACGATTTTGAGTCATTGGAGGAAATAGAGTATTCGTCGACAAAAGCCATAGTCAATATATTCTGAAAAAAAATTTCATTCTTTAGGAGAAAGAGCAAAACTTTCCAGCACGATTTTAAGTCATTGCAGGAGGAAATAGAGTATTCATCGACAAAAGCTATATAGTCAATATATTCTGAAAAAAATTTCATTCTTTAGGAGAAAGAGGAAACTTTCCAGCACGATTTTGAGTCATAGGAGGAAATAGAGTATTCATCGACAAAAGCTATATAGTCAATATATTCTGAAAAAAATTTCATTCTTTAGGAGAAAGAGGAAACTTTCCAGCACGATTTTGAGTCATAGGAAGAAATAGAGCATTCATCGACAAAAGCTATATAGTCAATATATTCTGAAAAAAATTTCATTCTTTAGGAGAAAGAGGAAACTTTCCAGCACGATTTTGAGTCATAGGAGGAAATAGAGTATTCATCGACAAACGCTATAGTCAATATATTCTGAAAAAAATTTCATTCTTTAGGATAAAGAGGAAAACTTTCCAGCACGATTTTGAGTCATAGGAGGAAATAGATTATTCATCAACAAAAGTTATATAGTCAATATATTCTGAAAAAAATTTCATTCTTTAGGATAAAGAGGAAAACTTTCCAGCACGATTTTGAGTCATAGGAGGAAATAGAGTATTCGTCGACAAAAGCCATAGTCAATATATTCTGAAAAAAATTTCATTCTTTAGGAGAAACTAGAGGAAACTGTCCAGTACGATTTTGAGTCATAGGAGGAAATAGAATATTTGCTTTGCCATACTGAGTGAGGGGGTTGGAAAACGAAGTGCGTAGCTATAGGTTACAAGCAGCTCAGTGCTTGTGTCTTGTACTAGGGTAGTTTTAAGTAAAAAAGTGGGGGCGTGCAAATCATCCAAAAAGTGAAGATACAATCTCGTACCCAGAGCCATTGGTGAAGATGGAGCCACTGGACGTCAGTTCCAGTCCCTTTCCTATTGTTTTTTGTCTGCGTGTGTCTCGAAATTTCGTATTTTGACTTCGATTAAAAGAATAATACTTAAAATACTCAACGTATATGCGGTTTTATGAACGGATATAACTTGTTAAGCGATATGATCCGAATTAAAAAGTGACAATTAGCTGGGAAAAATGGTATTAAAAATTTTACGATCTTCATAGATATTGGACTTCATTTTTCTCATAGGCCGAATGACTGAAATTCTTGGTTATACTGGTTTCAATTGAACCAATTTAACGAATTATATAATTAAATAAATATTGAATCCTCCAAACCTCATACCGGACTTGGTTTCCACTATAGCAATGCTCCCATTCCACGCTGATGCACGAAACAAAATTGGAACAGAACCGAAACGCATATCACTGAAACTCATATTCTTCTCGCTTGTACTTGGCGTTAACATATCCTGAAGACCCACATTTCATGACAAGTTGTCAAAGACAAGGTCAAGGGTTTAGAGATTAATAGTTCTAAGGGGTGGGTTGACTAAAAAATTTTTGTAGTTCGCTATTACTACAGCTACTTCAAAAATATGTAGTCAGCTACAACTACTGCTACTTTTGAACAAAGGTAGTTCGCTACTGACTACAGCTACAGCTTAAAAAATGTAGCGAACTACAGCCATTTTCGTCCAAGCACAAACCGCAAACATTTTCGCGCGTTTGTTTACGTTTGAAACGGGGCGTTTACCGTTGGAAACTGAAATGTTTCACCGCTCATGTGACGTGTCACATTGAAAAGCCTTAAGCTATTTTTGGCACAACTATCATGTTTTGATGTACTTCCGTGCACGTTTCAATATTTCCAAGCCCATGATAATACGTTTTAGTCACAAAAAGTATGAATATAAACAAGTTTGGTCGCTCTTACAATATCGTGAGCTTGGAAACACTGAAAAGTACACGAAAGCACATCAAAACATGAAAAATAACTGAATTAGGCTTTTCACTATAACACGTCGCATGAGCAGTGAAACATGTCCGTTTCCAACGGTAAACGCCACGTTTCAAACGTAAACAAACGCGCGAAAATGTTTGCGGTTTGTGCTTGGACGAAAATTGCTGTATTTCGCTATTTCGCTACGCTATATTTTTAGTGTTACTGTATTTGGAGCATCTACTAACTCAGGCTGAAATGTAACCTATAACAAATCGACTTATGAGTAGCAACAGTAAACACAAAGCAACATTTTTGTAAGCACTACAGTGTTCAAGAGTGCAAATTGACTATTGAGTATTGATTTTAAGCAAACCGTGTCTCAATATCATTCTATTCTATCAAGTTGCTATACAATTTTAGAAAGTAGCGAATAGCGATTCGCTGTTTGAAAAGTAGTCAACTACTTGGCTACTTTTAGGCAAAATGTAGTTCGCTATAACTACAGCTACTGTTTTAAAAAAGTAGTCAAAAACTACTGGCTACTTGAAAATTGTAGTTCGCTACAGTAGCGAACTACAACTACTTCGCTACAACCCACCCTTGATAGTTCTAAGGGGTGGGTTTGACCCCGGCACTGACTACGTAGGCGTAGACATTTGTCTGCATATAAGGATCTCGATAAAATGGAAGTTCAATATTTTAAGAGGCTTTTTCAAAGCTCTTAAGAGAAAGATACTTTCATTAAATAAAAAATGTAACCACATACATGTAAATAGATAAAAGATCAAAAGCAGCGCCTTTTAAGAACTTATGTCACAAGTATCACTCAATGAAACTTAAGTCCTCTATTGTACGGAACAAGTTTTAACATCACGAAATCCTTATAAATAAGTGAAAGAAACTTTCATCAAACCAAAGTGTTTAAACTAGATAGAAGTATAAAGCCTTAAAGAGATAAAAACGGCGGCTTTTATTAAAGCAATGTTTTGAGAAAGCATTCAAGAGTATATTTATTCCATACTTTTGATGACACAAACACTTTGTACATTATACACTTAATCGGTCTGCTCTTGCGCCGGCCGAGCGAATCAAATAATGTCTGCTCCCGAGACTCTCAACTGATATAGTTTCAACGAGTTTAAAATTAAAAGAACCTACTTAAACGGTATTAGCAGCATATGTTATTTCCTGATGTATATTTTTCTTCTATTTCACATTCTTTATTTTAATCGCAAACTTGGAAAATCGTAGACGTAGTTTACAGTAAACTCGAGTTATGCCGCCATTTTGTCTATTTATGCATCGTAGCCGGTCGGAGCGGGCAACAATTTTTCACTTGTTGCCCGGCGGGATAAATTGTATTTATCTAAAGCCACATGACCATGCACAAATCAGTGAGTCACGTTTGGTGTCCACCCTAGCTTAAACAGTATAGACTATAGTTATGTCACATAACGATGCAAATAATTTTTGTGGTGCTTTGAATCCTACAACTGCTTATATACCACCCTGTTAACTACTTAACTTTCCCTGTTGGAAGAAACCTACATGGGTCTGGGTACATCAACATGTGTACACATAATATCTCACATCTTGCAAGTATATACATTCCTCTCATTTTTTCTGTGAGAACACGGATCAGAAAATTGTACATGCCGGCGTGTTTTAATGAAGCGAACTACTAAATTCAGTTTCGAGATAAAGTCAGCAAAGCCAGTTTTGTTTATTGGTAGAATTTTAAAGTTAAGAAAAGGCTTAAGGTCCCAAAACAATATAACATGACTCAGGAACAATCGGAAGAACACTTTAAACTTACAATTCGAGCCTAATTTTGATACAACAAAAAGAGTGTGAAAAATTTTGACTGAGCCCACGATGCCAAGCAATGAATGCTCAGCGACATGGCCATTTTTCTGTGCAATTTCTGGTCGTGGAAAGCCTGGACACGAAGTTGTCCTATCATGTTACAGGCACTAATTAGTACCCCTAACAATGCGCTATATAAACTAGCACAAAATATGTGTTTTTTTGTTCGCGTGCTTCGTGAGTCAAAGCAAACGTCTTTCACCGATTTCGTCTCGCTGCCTACTCACTGTGAAAACTAGTCTGCCAACGCTCTGCCGAAAATCGTGAGTTTTCTCTTGGGCCTCCGGTTTCCTTTCACAGGAAAGTTGACAAGGTGGATTAGGATAAACACAGTTAAGAAAGTGACATCACAATTGCTGTAAAGATAAAATATTCCAGGCTAATTATGTAATTAGGGAAACGAACACTTGATGTAAAGCGCATTTGAACATATCCATTTTTGCGGCTTGATAGAAATCTTAATTATCTACTTAGGACCAGAGTGTGTGTGGAGGTTCATCTCTAAGACGGTGAAGCCTATCAAGAAGAGGCAGTGTTGCCTGACTGAACTATTGCCCAGTCTGACAAATGTAGAGCTTGATTGCCTTTCTAAATCTGCGGCCTGTAACAGTTCGCTCAATGGCCTCACCGTAACCCTCGAGGGGGGCATCAGGTGTACTACAACTTGCCCTGAAAGGGCGGGTTAACAGAGAGGAGGCACCTTAATGCTCCTTTGAGATCCGGTCCACCTGGTGCGCATCTGTCTACCTGCTGCCCTCAGCCTGACAGAACGTTGACAAAGTCTTTTTATGTGAGTCGGTTTTGGACATGGAACTGAAAAATCGAAGCCAGTGTTTTCTTAGAGACAAATGTGAAAAGTGGTCGATCTGACAACTGAGCTATACCCTGACCTACAATAAGAGCAAAGTAAGTCCATAGATGACCTTGATGTACAATGCCCAAGGTCACAAAGAGGGTCTCCATTAACAGAATCTATTGGAACAAGTTTTGTGATCAATTGATTATAACAATGAAATACAATAAAACTAAAGAATCTAAAGAACGAGTCATTTTAGGTTGATGTTTACTCAACAAAGGTGCAAGATAACGTCTCTTATTTCCGGCTCACTCCACCTTTGGCTCCAGAAAACTTTCCGCATTTAATTCCACCTAGGTTCTGACGTAAGTCGCTCGTAAATTACATTATCTGACGTTGTATCATGTACTGAAGTAGCCGACACGTACGCATATATTGCCCGCTTTTTTGTTGTTTTATTATTTTTCTAGTTTCTCTCATGATATCTCTATTTTCCTGACGAAAGATGAAAAAAATTGTTATATTTAAATTACATAATATTATTATTATTATTATTAGACATCTCAGTGAAAACAATATCAACTAATTCCTCACAATAGTTAAGTCATTATCAACAAAGTGGCGATTGATGGCCTTTGAAAGTCAAGCGAGATCGTATATTATCAAATTACGCAATGTCTGAACAATGTCTGATACTTGTGTTATGACTCTGGACATGCCAGAAATCGATTCCAAAGGTCAGCTAGAGTGCACATATATGCTTTTATCTGGTCAATGCCTTTTATTTCCCAGTGCTACTATTCTATTCAGTAGATGCATGTCCGCCACAGCGGACCTATGTTTGAAGACGTCATCAAAATACCTAACTAAAAATTGATTTTCAACTAGTCCTGGTTGTGTCATAATAAAGTTACGTTGACTGTGATTTCTCGTGTACGATTCGTATGTAATCAAGAAAGTCTGGTTTACACTGTCAAAGCTTCTGTGATCACAATAGGAATTTTGCATCGGTAAATTTTACGTTTTGAAGGATTTGTAAGAAATGTTTGAGGGAACTGCATGACTCAGATTCAGGTCCCAATAATAATACAACACAATAAAATTTTATTTAAACACGATTACAAGTTAAAGCATTAAAGCTTATGGGGTCGTGTGTTTACCTATAATTAATATAACGATAATTACAATTAGAATAGACTAAATTATATTATATTATTATCAAATATACATATGTTATACTAGCTGTCCAACTGTCAATAATACTTAAACGTCTTAAAACTATCCTACTGCTTCGAGGTGAATTTGGCACTTAAAATTATGATAATATAACATAATTAAACAAAACCTTCATATATGAAAAGTTGTAATAGCAGACAAGACTGAAAACACCTTAAATTGATGTTGCTCCGATACGAATCCGGTATCGTGTTACTGGGGCCTCAGTGTTTAAACATTTTGCTCAAACATTTCTTATAAATCCTTCAAAGCTTAGAATTTACCTATGCAAAATTCCTACTGTGATTACAGAAATCTTATTAGTTGGTTGCATTTTTCGCTATAAACTATAAATGAAGACGAAGAACTAGCAACAGACATATGTTTCCGATATCCTTGTTCGAAAATTGGGCAGCTTGCTGGTATTTGCTGACACATTAAATAAACTAAAAAGTTCTTTTTCTTCACTGATACAGAGTGTATTAGATGATATAGCCGACTCATTACAAAGAGTGCTCCAGACGTTTTGAATGAAAGAGGCTTTTGATTTTGTTACAAATTCTTAACGAATGCCTAAATTTATTTCATTAAACAGGAAGTTTTATATTTGTGAAAACTTTTTGGTTTATAAGGTTCTCTTTAATTTTGACATTATGCTGCAAATAGAATTCTCTAAATTATGTCTGTGCACAGATTTAGGAATTTAACCTTTCAAAAAGTTTACATATGAAATAATGTCTGGAATTAGAGACGTTAATGTCAAATTTCCAATGGCAATGTTAAAATCAGACTCTAAATTTCACATATAAAATGTGCATTTTCACATATGAAATGTTCCAATTCCACATAAAATGTCAGATGCGAAATTATATGTGAACTATTTTTCGCAACTGTGACATCATCCAAACATTGCTTCTTCCATGATGCAGTAATATTGGATGATGCTGATAACAAGTTTTGAATAACAAACCGATCATCCAACATCAGCTATTATAGTGGCACATGTTGGACTAATTTGAACGGTGTGTGGGTAAACACTACACTAGATAGTGCATCTACACTAGACTAGATAGTGCTATACACTAGATAGTGCATCTATAATTATTCTACAATTCAAAAATTGAAGCCGTGATTGCAGATTCTTAAACATGCACGGAACTTAAACATTAAGTTAACCCTATTCCAAATACATTTTTAAACTATTCAAATGATGAAAGTTATTGTTGTTTTTTAAGCGTTTATTAGCAAGTGGGAAACACCAACATAGCCGCCATCTATTCAAATGGGGGTAACAGCTGGAATATTCTTGGCTTCAATTTTACTAAGAGAGATGCGTTATCTAGTGTATATAACATATCTATGATAAATATCAGAATTTGGGGCATCTCATTCGATATAACTAGTTGCAGAAGGGGTTCATAGTCATAGATGGATTTTTTCTGTGGAATTTATAGCCATTTATTAGACCGGACCTTTACACAATAAAATTTCTTTTCAACTTCAAAATTCAGATAGAAAATTGCATGAAGCTCCATGAATAATACAGACGAGCGAAGACTTCCTCGACAAGTGGACCGTCTTGACATGTATGGTTTAAGCGCCAACGGTCAACAACAAGATCAATGTTTCCTTGACAGTTAATTTTATTTTGTATTATGTCACCTTGACAAGCTGTCACCTTGAGTACACTACAGTCTACAGAACTGGTTGTCGTGATAAGTTTCTTTGTTTTGTACTGTACAGGACGCAGAGCGGACGGTACACGCGAACGAACAGATCGATTACGTTTTCCTTATGACTCAGTGTTCACGACTGCCATTATAAAGTGCCAGAGTTGTCAAACAAAAAAGAGCCTGGATCCCACCAAATATATGGCGTGGCATTGCGTGAGCAAATACACGCAAGGAACTTAAATTAATTGACTCAAGAGTCAACTTGTATTTGTTGGATACCCAAGAACAAATAATTGCGAATCAGTAAAGAATATAAAAATTATATATGCTCTTCCTCACACGGATTAAGAATAGTCATAATTTAAACAAAAGGATTAAAAATTCAAATATAGTTCCTTTTAATTTTCTTTTCGAGTCAAAAATATCTGATCATTTCAACCATTCTTTAAATACCACATCTAAAAGAACTATGGCAGGTCAAGGTTAGGAGGTACTGAAAATGCAAAGAATTTGCTTTGGAAACACTGGAAAAACCTGAACCACTTCGAATATGGAGCGATTGACAACTTATTGAGCATATAGTTTTGTTCATTTTGAACTCAAAATATATATACGAACTGTTATTAAATTAAAGTTACAGTATATAATAAGGTTCTAAACCGGCGTTGGATCATTATCAAAATGATATTGATTCTGCAGACAAGGACGAACGACATTTTTTAATGTCCTGCAGCAATACAGTGCTCACCAATCTTATAGAGTTAATTTTATAAATGATCTTTGTGAAATAAATTCTTCGTTCTCTTCATTCAATCATCAAGATATTTTAAATATATAATGACTATGCAAGACAAAGCAATTATGACTATAGTTGAAAATATAGTCACCACAATGTTCTGACAATGTTTGAGACTCATTTATTAAAAGTAGGCAGTTTGTTAGTTATTTAAAATAATGTATTCTTGTGGTATTTATGTGGCAAAAAAGTGATCAAAGCAATCTAATGTTTGTGCGGTCATGGCGTCATCATGTGATCGTCTATATTTAAGGCCTTTACAGTTGCAGCTATAAGGCTATAAGTTTGGCAAACTTGGTTTGGTAAACATTGGACAATAATCCAATGTTGTGCATGGTAGATAGTAAATTATTGATTAGATGTGTTCAGTATTTCGATAATGCTTATTATATTAACAAACACAGCGAAATAATTCATATAGCTGCATTGTTACATTCATTCGAAGACTCGAACTGACATATGCATGTGTATGTTCGGGGTGGCTGGGTGGGTGGGTGGGTTGGTGGGTGGCTGGGTGGGTGGGGTGTAGGTGAGGTTAGGTTATCTCATACTTCTGGCATTTTCAGTTGGGAATTAATGCTCTCTACTCTCCCTACACATTTATAGATCCGTAAGCCATTTGTCAAAGGCACAGCATCAATAAGTCCTTCAACTAGATGTAGAGTTAATGAAGAATGTTACTGATAAACAGTGCTATATAAAAGTCATATGCAGTTTTGATTCCCTTTAACCAACATGTTTTACAGTGTCAGTGTAGAGACAACACGGTTTCGGAATGATAAAGCTATAGCCAGTATATAAATAAAGTTAGTTTGGTTAGGTTTCCTCCTGTAGTAACACTAGACTAATAATGAGTAATGTAAGGGATGGCCCTTGCTGGACCTTTAGGAAGAACAGTTTAGAAATGATATATAGCTATCCAGAACTGAAATAAATAAAGTTTAGTTTATTTAGCCAGGATAAAAATTGATGCGTACCCACTTATATCTATAATATACTACATATCCTATATTGTATTACTGTTTAAATACTTGTCTTGAGCGCTAATATAATGACAATGCAATAATAGACTGCATGGTTGTCAACCAAAAAGGTTAAACCCACCCATTTAGGGCACAAACATATCAATCTATATATTTTTATATCCCGCCAGCCAAGTTGAATTACGGCGGAGATGATATAATTACAAGGAAATTGTTTCCCAAATTTTCTGGCGTGTTTGTTAGCTTTGGATCTTTTGGCAACACTGTTAAAATCGCTGGAGCGTGAGCTCGCTTCACGATTCACACAGCAAAACACGCATGGTGCTAGATAAACACCATTTTATTTTACGGCGGTACCTTTGAGAAATCGATTAACTAAAAGCAAGCGATTGAGGCACTGTCAGAACGGTATCAACACGAGCTAAACGCGGTAATTTCGCTCAATTGGTCGGGGAAAAGTATAAAGGCAAGACAAACAAATTAGTTATGCAACACCAACGCGTTAAATGTATTTAATCGTATGCGTGATTTTTTAATTGCACCGGATTAGGGGCTATAAAAAGCGCTCCATATAAGTTGAAAGTTAGTTAACTGAACGCGAGCGAGTTGAGCAGTTGAACTAGTTGAACTCGAGGACGTTAAAGTGTGTCAACCGAAGTTGAGCAGTATAATACAGAAGCGAAGATTTAAGATTTCACGACATACAATGTTGATAAAAATAATTCAGTTATTTTTATTGGTCATCACCTGCTGGTAAGTTCGCCTTTGTATCCGAGTATTTGTATCTTTAGAAGTCTTTGTGTAATATGGTGAAGATTTTCACAGTTTTTGTACTTTGAAAAGCGCCAAAGTTGTACATATGTGTAAATCAATACTTGAATTTTAAATGGCAGCGCTGGTAGCACTTATAAGGGTTTAAGCGTGTTCTCGTTTGGCTTTGAATTAACACTCAATTAATATAAGGCCGTTAAGGTCACTTCCCATTTTTGGTAGCATCGGATCAGACACACTGAGGGTCCGAACATTAAGAGTAGAAAGGCACCTTTCATCTTCTTTAAATATAGAATGATGTCACTCCTTGCTTTCATCCTAGCTGAAGCTACCTCAAATGACGAGTACTGTAGCTTTCGAAGTGGTTGATTAAACGCGTTCACTGATTCAGCGATATACTGAATATACCTGCTGAAGAAAGGGTGTAATAGCAGGCTGTCATATACTTGCCACCCAAATAGTTTTATTTCTCTAATTGGGACCATTCTAAAAGAGCAGACCCTTTTAATATATAAACGAGAAAATAAACCTAATTGTTGCCATATTCATCTCAGCAATATCATAAAAAACGCGGTTTAGCTGATGGCCTTTTGATTTTTTAAACCCGTGCATCGGCGGATCACGCCGTTGAACTTTACAGAATAATGTAATGAGCACTGTGGTTTGTATTGTAAGGATTAAATCCAACTTCACATATACTTAAACTTACATCATGTCAATTTTTACGGTCATCGACGCTTAATTATTATGACTATTAGAGCAACTTTGCTGAAGGCTAACTTTTAAAATATATCATTTAAGATCAATTTAACACACATGTGTAAATTAGGGGGAAAATTAGGCTAATCGTTTTAACGCATTTTCACTCATGCCGTTCTAGTGAGTAGTGTTTTTCGAATGCAATACTAGCCTAACCGAATAATAGATTAGTGGATTTATACAAAGTTAAAAGAATATTAATATATATGTATATGCATGTACAAAATTGGGAGGGCAAATTATTAAGCATTTATCACTTGTTAAACGTCTATCTTACATGAATCGATAGTTTCATATATTGTAACAAATTACAAAAGGAGTCAATTTCAGTCCTAATAACATCAGCCGATGGCCTGTGAAAAATATTAAGTGTGCTATTAGCTAGAAGCTTATCAAGTAAACAGCGTGTTTTACATGAATAAAACAAGGTCAATGAGACATCCGTTGCTTTGTGTTGAATGCGATAAAAGGATAAGATGATTCAATGTGGTGTTGATTGTATCAGTAGTTTGCATTATTTTATGGCAGCGGTCAAATATCGCTAAATATAAGTAATTGTCTCGTGTGACGTCAGCATCGCCCCAATTTAATTCCTTGTGGCGTGCGTGTGAAGTCCCGAGTATTCGAATGTGAAAAACATGTTGAATTTGCAAAAAAGTCGGTTTAGTTCCTATTCAATTGTGACGGTTGCGATATCATTGTGTCATTGTCATGCACACCAAGCCTCCCGATTTGAAGCCGTACCTCCCGATTTGTCAGAAACTAGATTCCTCTTATCATTAATAAGAAAATCAGTTTAAAATTAAGACCTGAATGAATGAATGAATGAATGAATGAATGAATGAATGAATGAAGGCATTCACAAAATAGGCGTAACAATTATACCCTCTTACTGTAAAACAAAAATTAAATTAACAAGATCATTTGGATGCTTGTGTGATGTTACTCTGAGTGTATATCCACACCGGGCAGGCTTGAAAAATATGCCTGGCCACGGTGGGAATCGAACCTACGACCTTTGGAATACTAGCCCAACGCTCTGCCAACTGAGCTACGCGGTGTGGATATACACTCAGAGTAACTAACATCACACAAGCATCTTATTCACCTGAGTATATTACACCAACACAGCAAAGATCATTTGGAATCAAGTTGTGATAAAATCTAACAATATAAGTCAAAACATATAGTAATCGCCATACCGTTCTAGCGGCAGAATACAGAAGAAGAACAAGATAACAGAGCCACGAAACAATAATATGCATGAAAAATAACTCGTTTCGGATTGGCATAGAGCCAAGAGGGGGGCAATTATGATCAAAATACAGTACTGCAAGGAAAAAATTTGATTTGAGTTTTGACTTCTGACAATTTGTGTTGGATTGCTGTGCTATATAATTCCTAAATTGCGCTCGAAATAATAATTATAAATAAATTTATTTAATCTCAGTTATAGCCTAATTATAGCACACAAAGTCAAAGTGCTAGTTTGACTGAGCAGTTAACTAAACCATACTATTACCCATAAAGAAATAAATAAAATCTTGCACCTACTCCTCGAAACGTTTCCTGGAACCAACCAATAAGTTGCATATTCTGATATTCTCTGATGTAATTTTTAGTGTCCAAGAAAATGTGGCAAAAACTATTAGTTCAACCGATAGTCCTAAAATTGAGAGCACGCAAGTGTCGACTGGCAAGGAACACAGGAAGGTAAATATATGAAAGAATGCTTCATTTCTAAGCAAAGCAATTTAAACACTTCACTGAAAGTTTTCTAGTGGAAATCTATAGCTCTGAAAGGTTGTTTTAGTCTAATTACTAAAGAGTCATGCAATATGTGATCGGTTTGTACTCAATTAGCAATACAAGCGCGAAGAGTATAATGGGAATGAGATATTTTATAGGGTGAATGTATTGTAGATCACCTTGTGCATGAGGCCAACAAGTGGTGAACATTTATCATTATTTGCATATTTACATGTGATACACCTCCATGTGCTCATGACACCATTGACACGAATTTCACCTAATCTTTTCTTGATTGCATTGCAAAGGTGACTGAAAATAACTATGTAACCTCTTTGGTAGAATACTTGTATCTCTCTTCCTTCCAGAGATATTCAACTTTGTTTGATATGCAAATATCATCAGTATGATATCACACTGCATAATGAGTCTCTATGACAAAGTGTTTATCTTGTGGGGTAACGATAAAGAAAATTTCAAATTGTGCTTATATGTGCATCAAGTTTAATCATCAGGCCTCTGTATCTGTATGTGGAATATTTTAACTAATTTCAAAATTAATGCTGCTCTTAAAAAATCTCATTAAAAATTATGCAGTGTGATGTCATGCTGATGATATTTGCATACCAAACAAAGTTGAATGTCTTGGGCAGGAAGAGTATTACAAGTTTTCTACCAAAGAGGTTATATAGTCTTTTTAAGAGATCTTTGCAATGCAGTCAAGAACAAATTGGGTGAAATTTCATGTCATAAGCAGTTTAAACCCACTTCTTGATATAGAAAAAAGTATCCTAGAAGGAGCGCAGCACAAATGGGACAGATTTGTTGCATACAAACATCGATTATTTGATTTCTTTATCTTTAATTCTGTACATTTCTGTACGTGTAGTCACCGATAAATTAAATGCAAACACAGAAAATTATGCATGTGTACCTCTAGTAATTGCCAAAACAAAAAAGGAGCTATCGTCATACTACTACCCCTCTTGCCGTTCGCGCTTGGATAGTTCTAATTAACATAATCAACGATGAAGGCTTCAAAGAACTTAAACTGACTGCTGATCAACAGCCTTAATGGCTCTTCCATCCGAGAACTATACCATCCCACTGGCAAGTAGAATCAACTAGCAGTAGGCAGAGTCAATTAAGTTCCATTAATTAATGAACCTTTAATTGCATGGTAATTGGAGAGATGTGTTATTCATATAAATTGGATGCGCATGCCTGCCCTCTAAATTCGATCCATGACAAGAATTTTCTAACCGAATCAGGAGTTTCCGGACGGAAAAATAGAAAATAGTCTCCAAGTGAATTATATAGAAAACGGTGAATTTGGTCGCTTTATTGCACACAATTATTCGGAAAAACACTCGAATATTTCATTTACATTATGAAATATACACAAGACAAAAATAGTGTGTTCTGCTAGATACAAATTTCTCATAGCAAATCATCACTGCACATTTTTACTGTAAATCACTGAACATTTTTACTTTTTCACTGCACAAATTGGCATTACACACTAAAACTACTAAAATTAGGTATGTTTGTCAAACACCACATGTTTTCATTGGGTTTCCTCCTGTAGTAACACTGCACCAATAGGTGATGTGCAACCAATCCCATGGGATTCAAAGGACAAAGAGATTTTCGCCATGTTGGATGATACTTATTTGCATTGCAAACAAGCAAAATCCTTTGTCAATGTCATCCAACATGGCGACGGTGACGTAACTTGCTGCGTGTCTTCCAAGACAAGTGCTAAGTCGTCGCGAAAATATCTCGTGCACTTAAATTGGATAAGACTTCATGCCAATCCTCGTTGACTCGATAAGCTCAATGAGTAGAGTGTTGGTCTAGAAACCCGAAGATACGAGCGAGAAAATGAATTTTTTGTTGTTCTCTGTGTAGTGCCAGAATAATGTGAAAGGGCTATAGTTTTTCATATCTCTGAGGAGGTTCTGAACTATAGTCATATAAACCAATAAAGCTATTAATTGTTAAAACATTCAGTAGAGTAATGGAGTACTATTAACGATGTCCTAGTGTTAGCGGATTAGCAGCGGAACGAGCGACGGAACAAATCAATTAAGTTTATGAATACCAAACGTTTGTTATGAAAACAAACATATTAATGGCTGGCCGCACACAAATCACTGATTGCAGTATTTTTTTATAACAGGGATTAAGCAAACACAACTCGTAAATTATACAGTAAACGCACGCAAGCGCTATGACAGATCGTGTATTGATCTGTATTGTATATAAAAACGAAATTCTCAATCCGAAGATATGAAATGGTTGAATAAGCTTCTGTAGTTGTCAAATATAGTTAGTATAATTACCATCGAAGTATCGAATTATACAGTGCTATAAGATGTCAAATCTGACGCTTAGGCGTAAACAGAAAATTAAACTAAAGATAATCTCAGCAATGTTTGGCGGTTGCATTGTTAGAATACAGTTGTGCGCATGCGTCAATAGACACTGTGCCAATACTGAGCCCGGATCAAATGAGAATGGGAGTGCATGAGAGTAAGCAATCACGCGACATTGGTTAGCTGTGCTCAATGCTTTTCCATCACTATGATGTATTCTATTTAAGTTAAGACATAGTTGGAAACTTTATTTTGTTAATCTAGAGCTTGAAACGTCCCCTGTAACAATTTGTGACGGCCGACTCTTGTTTTCTTTCGTGCCAAGATACTCTGGTGTTATTTTACTGTGAGATAAATGAAAGATAAATAAACCCTAATGTTTTATTTGTAACCTATTCCGACATTACAGCTTTTGCCGGCATGCATTCAATGATGGGGGTATAAAGATAATCAGTAATTGTCGCACCATTCAACTGAACCGTCATATCATTTTTAGAATCTTCCGACAATTTCTCGAAATTTATTGGTGCCTGTCAGGCGGCAGCACTGATCCGGAAAAGTAGCACTGGATAGAGTATCCTTTTGAGTTTAATCAGTCATGCAATTTGATTAAGCCAGAATATTTTTCGGAGATGAGATTTTAAAGTCTTCCAAAATCTTTGCAAATCGGATCACGACGTGTTCAAATTAACTACATTATCAAGCAAATGTCTTGTCCCATGTAACTTAAAAGATATAGCTTCCCACATCTCTTCCAATAAGTTTTAGAACGTTTGAAACAGGCTAGATAATGAAACTAGTCTCGTGGCAGCCATCTTGGTGTGATCTCGTTAGCTTTTCTCGTTAGCTTTTCACCGGCAAATTTAAGGGGGGTGAAATAAGTCACTGTTGATAAATGTCTATTCAGACAATGTTTGTCCTTTCCCACCGATAGCTAGAAACTGTATGAACCTCTTCCACTATGTCACCAACACCACGGCCATTGACTTCATGTATGCACAGCGGGTGCACTAGTAGATTTGCTCCAAGTCTTTCTTTCATTGTCATATAGTATCGATCCACTATAGTGTAAATTACATGACGTAGCACACAGAGGCGGAGCGAGAAAGAGAGACTTGTCAACTTCGGAAAATCTCGGTTCAAAACTGAACCGAAAATGCAAGACTTGCTTTAATTGTTTTCTGTCAGTGTTTATATGTGTTGATCTAGCACAGTGTAAATAACACGAGTTCCATTATAGTAAATAATACAGAAAGAAATTGAAGTTTTGAACCGAGATTTTCCGAAGTTGACAAATCTCTCTTTCTCGCTCCGCCCCTCCGTCATAGAATAAAGATCCATATAGAAGGGCCACTCAGGGGTGCAACGTGTCCTCGTTTTTTTATGCAAAAATATGCAGTTTACTGGCCAGAAGGCGGAGCAGCCAGCCAGTACAGCGTGTTTATTGGCCAGAAAATGTCATTGACTGGCTAGGAAAATGGCGGCCAACATGCGTAATGCGACATGCGCGAGGACAGAAACTTCAAAGCTTCTGACGTAAGTGGCCCTTCTATATGGATCTTTATTCTATGCCTCCGTGCTACGTCATGTAATGTACACTATAGTGGATCGATACTATATGACAATGAAGAGAGACTTGGAGCAAGTCTAGTGCACTAGTGATCCAGTGCTATGTAGTTTTCCGAGATCAGTGGCCGGCAGAAGCTGCTCCAGGGACTCCACCTCACACTGCAACTTTTAGAACTGAGAAATGTTAAAGTTACAGTAGCTTTCTGTTGGTAGAAATAACATTTCTTTGTATTATTTTTATGATCTACGTCCCTCTAAGATTTTGAGACTCAGTCTGGTACGGTAATTGATATTTAATTTTAATTAATAAAGGATTAAAGGCGTGTATGGGTGGATATTTTACGAGTTACGTGCAGCAGCAAAAGAATTTGGGCAAAAAATCATGTTTGTTCTTTTGGGGAAGTAAACAAGGCTGTAAAACATTCAATGACGTTGTCATCTTTCCTGTACCAACAATGGGTGTGTTTGTGTTTGTTTTTGCCAAACAAGAAAAGAATACAAAATTTCCTCTTTGTATTTGAAGCAATTTCCTTCACACCCGCGAGCTATATGCAATTGAAGCTTGTGCCGACAGGGAAGCGGTATGAACACAGAGACACTCAGACACAATGTGAATCCTTGCGTCAGCACACTTTCGCAAAATATGCTTTATACAACAGCTATTCTCAAATAGACCTATACTTACTTTCCGCCTTACAAATTTCTGGTAGGATGGTTTTGCGCCTGGTTTTGTCTCAGTCGTTGACAAGTCTGGAACAAGTTGTTATCATCTTGTCACAAGGTTGAATTATAAATTGTTCTAAGAAGTTTGATGTTGCCCACATAATAAGTTGTTTAATAACAAGCTGACGACAACGACCTCGGAGCAACTTGATCAAACGAACAGCCTGAATCATACATTTTAGTATACTTTGAATTGCTCAGCACAAATTTAGGAATATGTGAATTAGAAATGGCATAATATGTAATTCAATATCATCGACCTACCAGACTTAATTAAAAAGGGATCTAGTAATCGTACGACTGTTTGATCGGTGACGGGAAGGAAGTTTAGCCTGTTTAGGCCACATATAATAAATTCCTCGATTCGTATCACTACTACATTTTGAAAATGTCGAAAAGACGGGAGGTTTATATTTTGTATTCTATATAATTTACATGTCAATAAATAAAGAATAATTCATATTATTATATAGACTACACAAGGTCTGGATATGAGGTATTCTGCAATCTGATTGGTTCTCTACTACCAGGATTTAGCTCATATCCTGCTAGTATTCTGCAATCTGATTGGTTCTCTACTACCAGGATATTAGCTCATATCCTGCTAGTAGAGAAAAACAAAATGGCGGCTCAAATTGAATTCCGGCGTTTCCGAACAAAAAATGGCAAGTTGTTCGCTTTTTATAGCCTTTTACAGAATTAAAAACACAATGAAAAACTCCCAGAAATTGTTTACAGGTTAGCAAATGAATTTTTATATTTAAAATAGTTAAAAATATATATTTTTCAAAAAATAATCGGCCGAAAGAGCGAAGATAAAAACATAAACAAAAATAGAAAAATATTGAAAATATCCGAAAAGCAAAATCTGTGAATTCAGACCTTGTATATAATAAAACAGTTATTCCACTCACTCTCGTCAAATATGAGCGATAGCCGATTCGGCGCTACGCGCCTCATCGGCTATCAGCTCATATTCGACTCGAGTTCGTAGAATAAATATTTAATATTTCCATGATTTCCAAAGTGAAGTTCGACTGCTACGCGCGATCTATTCTAAAATTACACCCGAGTGACAGACGAGTAACAGACGACTACAGACGAGTAAATTTTCTAAATACGACTAATAAACAGCATTTTGACGGATTGTTTTTAAATTAAAAAAATCACGTGATTGAAACCCAACAATTTAATACTTTGCCCAGCGACGTAAATTACAAATAATTTAATGATTATAGTAGTACAGTTCTACTAAAGACAGAAATCTCACATACTGCAGTCGCCAATCGCCTTTTTAAAAAATATTGCATCATTAAAAACAATCCGTCAAAATGCTGTTTATTAGTAGTATTTAGAAAATTTACTCGTCTGTTATTCGACTGTTACTCGTCTGTACTCGTCTGTCGCTCGGGTGTAGTTTTAGAATAGATCCTTCACGAACAGTGACTGGTTTTACAGTTCAGCCTTTTGATTGATGGTTTGTAAGGCGCATTTCATCCCTTTTAATTGACTGAACTAACTAGAAAAATCAATTAAGCATAATTCAAGATCAGTAAACTCAATGTGTTTAACAATAAAAATGTTTTGAAATGTTAAAAACATTAAGTTTGCTGATCTTGAATTATGCTTAATTGATTTTCCTAGTTAGTTTTTTTCAATTAAAAGAGCTGAAATGCGCTTTAAAAATCATCATTCAAAAGGCGCCTGTTAATTTAAAGGCACTGTGCCTTTAAATTAAAGTGCCTTTAAATTAAAGTCCCTTTAAAATTCGATGAAACTTCTTTCGAAGTTGTTTTGTAGTTTGAAGTTGGCAGTTCAAAACGACACTGACAACCAAATACAAAAATTGAAATATTATTTATATTGCATAAAGAAATATAAAAAAATATTCGCGCGGTTCTTAAACTAGTACAATCGGGCGCTGGTGATTCAGAATCAAGGAAATTATTTTATGTGGCTTAATATAGTGGCAAATTGATAAATTCAATAATCAAATTACAAATGATATTCTCAACCTTTCATAGGAATTTGGGAAAGTCGTAATCCACCCCACGGAATGTACGAGGCGAAAACAAGGCAAGCTCCACTACGATGTAGAGAATGGGCGATTACTCCTGTGCTATCACAACCAATGGCGGGAACTTGGCTGGAAAATCAACTCTCCTAAAAAGGGAAAACTGCCAACATCGTGCCTCGATGCAAAATTCAAAGGGCAGGACAAAGGTGATGGATTATACTGGATCAACCCCGAAGGAGTGGACGACCTTAAGAAATCGTTCCTGGCCTATTGCGATATGACCACTGCTGGTGGAGGTTGGACCCTTGTGGCAAAAATTACACATGATTATGCCTGGATATGCCCTGACAGGAAGGGTGATAACTGCTTAGGTTCAAACGTGGACCCACTTACTGCCAACCTGTTTCATTCAGTTCACGCTCGAGATTTTGTTGATCTTACTGTCACGTCCGATGAAAATTCAGGAATACATTTGAAGAATTCCATCATCAGAAAGCTATTCATGAGTATGATTTGTTCAATATTATTATTCATCTACTATTATTAGTTGGTTTGCTGTTGGGAGTGTAGGTTTTCACTTCATTTTGTGTTGTGCTGTTGTATTTTAATGGGTTCATTTTATTTATACTCAATAGGAACTCAATAGGTCTATCAGTTTCAAACAGTTCTCCTAGACCCAGTAAAGGCCATCGTAATTGCCACCGACATTTGCAAATTCAAATTCTTATTCAAGCGCAAAAAAATTATGCGACTTCTATTTCCAAGGGGACCATGTATACATGATATGTTATCTAACTCCCTCACTGCTTTTCTGTTTAAGGTGGCCGTCAGTCTGTGAGATTTTCTTACATCACCTCGTCAGAAGGTTGGACACCAAGTGAAGATGCTTACGCAGCATTTGATTCCGAAAAAGCAAACAAAATGTTTCTTGGAAGAACTTTAGCTGATTACTCACGTGACAATGGAGACTACACATGGAATGTGTTACGTCACGAACGAAAACGTTTGACGTTCTCAGGTAAATAGATTCGCAAAATAATAGGTTTGTCATTAATTTCCCAAATTACAGGTTATAATTTTGTTAATTCATTGATCAAACATCGATATGTCAGAGGGTGACACATTAAAATATAAGATACTAGACTGATTAGGTTAGCATGAAAAAATACCAGAAATAAACAAGTTTTCATTTAACCAAACCAAACCAAACCAACCAGGCATTTAATCTAATGGCATCCCTACTAGCGTATTAAAAAGGAAAGAACACAATGTCAGTACTTTAACAGCCATTGTTCAGCACGTATACATACTATATAGTTTTGACTAGTTAATTTAAATGTACTGTTCTAATTATTTTATCAACTACCATGACTGAGAAAAATTCTGTGCTAAATCAAAGTCTTTTTCAGAAAAAATATAAGATACGTGGTGCTTCCTGTCATATTCTATCTTTTTAACAATAAAAATATTTCGACGAGTAAGGAAGAAACAACAAAAGTATATTACTTTCGCTCCTTGTCAGGCGCCATATTGAATTTTGTGGCCATGTCAGAAAAAGCCTGGTGACTAGGTGCTCTGACGGACCTGAAATAACCTTCACCATTGCCCTTGCAGGCAATCAACTTCCTTGTTTCTAAAATAGTTGAAATTGCTCGGCGTTTTTTACACGAGTGGATAACAGGAAGGAATAAAATTTCAAGAGCCACTTCATAGTAAAAAAGCGCCTATCTTTGATATTAATAATAATAATAATGGTCTTTATTCATGAATAATTAAATTACACGTTAGCCAAAGCCAGAGGCTTATATGGCTATATAGATAGAGAGCCAAATTTCCTGATCACAGCACACGAGGGGCCGTGTTAACGTCTCTTTCTTACAGAGATGGACCCCGCCATATCCGGTAGGGGTAGAGGGGGGTTCATCGAGCTTGATCACGATTCAGGATCAGACCCTTAACAACTTTTTCGTACCTTGTTTGGTTTTCGAAATATTTTGACCAAAAACAGTGTGCAGCTCACCATCTTGGTATTATAATTGACCTAATTAACTGAGTTTTTGATGACGTCACAAGCAGGGTAAACTTGTTAAAACTTCTTCATGTGGGCCTAAATTTCTTCGAAAAGTTTCTTAAAATGTTGTGAGTTAATTGAGTACTAAAAATCGAGTTTCATATTGATAATGACATGTGGTTTGCAAGATAAAAATTTCGGTTTTTACCCTATTTGTGACGTATGCATATCGAATGCATATCCAAGATGGCGGAATGCGCGCTGCTTTTGATCAAAATAAGTCGATTTATTTCGAAAACCAAGCAAGATACGGAATAATTGTAAACAAAGTTTATACATCTTTTTATTGTTCTTTCAAATAAGACAAACCTAATTCATATTGCCATATCCCTTTAAGAAAGCTAACCATTGTTTCACTCCAGTAATTTTACTTATTTTTCCGCGCAGGATAGCGTAAGAAAAAAACAAGTTAATTTTAATAGTACTTCTATATTTATTTTCAAGGTTCAATAATATGTTGGGGTATGGACGTTGATTCAGATTATCGCTATTACGACCAAGGACTTCACGTTGGAATGCCAACAAAGGGAAATAAGAAATGCCATCTCTCAAACGACGAAACACAAGTCATGCTTAAGAGTCATTATGCTCGTCTGGATAGCACAGGCCGCACAGCCGAATGGGATCGGGCCCAGTTCGGTTTCCTTGGTTCAAAATTCCTACAGGCACCTTGTCAAAGAATTGCATTGTGGGTGCGTTAGCTGCTGACCATACACGATGGCCATTTGATGGATGGTGTGGGTCTAAGATCCACGATGTAATTTATTTCGGTTAAGTTAATAAAGAAGAGCTTTTGTTATCATTAAAAGAAATGCATGTATGTTACCTGAAAATGTGAATTGGGTGACACGAACGTGCGAACCAGTTAGGTATAGAAGAGGTTCTCTAGAGATTAACGGCCAGGGGCGGTTGTTCGAATGCCGGTTAGCTTAAAATTAATAGGCGGCTGGCCATGACATCATTTTGTACAACTTGATGGCAACTTTATGTTAGCAGCTGGTAACAGGCATTTTCTTATAATTCAAACCTTGGTGAACAAGACTATACGTTAGTTACCACTTCTGATTTTTGCTTTATAGCCGAAAATTTGAGAGTTTTTAAATTTTGCCTATTAAATTACTATGATGACAAAAAATGTAAAATTTCATGTTCTCTTATGCGAAAAATAAACTATACCACTAGAAAGGTCGCAAAAAGTTATATATAAGACAATTAAGTGAGTTCTACGTATTTCGAGTCCTATTTCGAGTTTTAATGCTAAAAAATACGGAAATGACCAAATTAATGCTAATATATTAATTAATTAAAAGTGCTTTTGCCAACTTTAACCATCTTTAATTCAAAATCGGCTTGAAAAATCGCACTAGTCGCTCAATTGTCTTATACACACAGTTTTTTGCGATCTTTCTTGTGGTATAGTGTATTTTTCGTTTTAGAGAACATGAAATTTTACATTTTTTGCCATCATAGTAAATTAATAGGCAAAATTTTAAAATTCTCAAATTTTCGGCTATAAAGCAAAATCAGAAGTGGTAACACACACAGTCTTGTTCACCAAGGCTTAAACTATAAGAAAATGCCTGTTACCAGTTTCTAACATAAAGTTGCCATCAATTCTCTTTAGAGGCACTTTTTGCCGCCTTGGCCGGCCGACTATAAAGGGAAATGGCAATATATTTTTTATTTTCTAATTTGAAAGCACTTTTGAAACTATATAGTAACTTCTTTTACCAATTTTTCATATCTTGCTTATTTCCTGAAATATTTTCACTTAAAGTAACGAGATGTCCGCCATCTTGGATAAATTTTTGATCTCACTAGTTTTGGTGACACCACAACAGGGATTAACCATATAAAAGTATAGTAGTATAGTAGTATTTCGTTGCTGACCAAATATTGATTGGTAGATGTTTTAAAGGTTTTGAGTCATCTTGATATTTCAAAGGGCAGACAGAGTACCGTAAACCTCCGACTATAAGCCCAGGGCTTATATTCTTTCGTAAACGATTTTTGATGGGCTTATACAAGGGTGGGCTTATATACGGGGGGGGCTTATACATGGACGATCTTTTGTGATAGTGTAATAGTGATAAACAAGTGTTAAGCATAGTAATAATAGTGATTAATAGTGGTAATAGTGATAAACAATAGTGATAAACAAGTGGGCTTATATTCGGGTGGGGGGCTTATATTTGGGGGAGGGGGCTTATATTTGGAATGAGGTGAGCGTTAGTACATGTGGTGGGCTTATACACGGGGGGGGGGGCTTATATTCGGAGGTTTACGGTATAGTTTGAGTGCAAAATGATTAGTGGTTGTCTAGATAAAAATATTGCGTGACCCCTGTTGTGACGTGACATGCATATCTACAAAAATTGAAGATGACAGACATTTCATCCCTTTCGATCAAAATATTTGTAGTACGCAAGATACGAAAAAACGGTAAAAGAGTATTTTATATAGTTTTAAACGTTCTTTCAAATGAAAAAATAAAAATATATATTGCCATTTCCCTTTAATTCTAGGTTAGGGAAAAACATCAAAGCTATTTTCCCAACATATAGGGAAGAGTTTGATGATATACGTTTCTGCAAAAAGAAGTCAATATGACGTCTTGGAGGGAGAGGATTTGTAGGCATGACATCCCTAATGTACTTTTCCTATTGTACTTTAAAAACAACGCAGAATTTGGAGTTATGAAAATTATCTCGAAAATCATCCGCTATTAAGACACCACGTCTTTGGTGGGTTGACAGAAACGTATATTTGATCTTTTCCTTATAATATATAATCATATATATATATATATATATCCACATGCAAATTTTGCCTTCATCGGTAGAAGTTTTATTCTCTAAAGTATTGACAGAGATAAACAGACATACGGAAATACACAAACCACTGAAACAGCAGGTTAAATTACAACCCAGGTTTTGTGCTAATCTAGCTTTGAACAACCGGCCTATGGAGAATAGAAACATATAAAAACACTAATTGCTTTTAACGAATAATATACATATAGCTAAAACAGAGGTTAGTTCACACTACAAACGTTTGCATGGGGACCATTGCTTTGAATTAGGCCAAGTTAGTCGAACTTTTCATGTACAAAACTTTATGCAAATGAACTAAATGAGTTTGGGGCATTTACATCAGGTATACGACACATGACGGGGGACACTCGAAAGGCGGGTCTTTCGCCTCGCCTGCTTTTCAGGTGTTCCGCGGCGGCGGGCAGACCTGCTCAAAAAGTGGCTTGTACTGTCATCACCTTTCCCGAAAAGTATACTTTTGATAGTGTGAAGAACCATCTTTAACGAAGGGAGCATTTTCCCAAATCGTCCATAGGGTTGATATTCATAATATTTATAACATATATTTTTAGCTTTAGAATATTTAAATTTTATCATATGTAATGATATAAAAATTAATATACAATAATTATAAACACCTGTGTGCTTGCCTTCTTCAGTCATTCAATCATTCAATCAATAAAAAAAATAAGCATGCGGTGACTCCCAATTTTTGCGCACAATTTTACTCAGAACAAAGAGTAACAATAAGCAAAATATAAATAAAAAATCCCACAAAAATGTCGTTTTCTTCGATAATTTTCAGTTTGGTGGCCATTTGAAAATTGTTTACTTTTTCAATACATCTTGTACTCATTGTACAATGAATTAAATACAACACAGACATGTTATGTTATTTTTAATACGATACAGTATATATCTTAGTCAATCTCTATCTTAGTGGCAACAAATTCTAAAATTATTACAGTTATTTTCACTGTCTTTCTTATTTTGTTGCAAATGTAGAATAAATATGTTATATATAGACTAATAGCTTCTCTATCACAGAAGCAGATATTAAAATCACTAACCAGATGTCAACTTATATATACGTTTGACGACGTTTTGAATATTCACCAAGCTTAAAAATGACTTTGCGAGATCCGATATATTGGTCGATTGCACGTTACGTCACGGCAGCCATGTTGGTTATATTTCAACAAACGCACTTAATTGTCTTTTAATTCCTAAGAGATTGGTTGCAATCCACTTATTATTAGAGAGCTTTAGTTTGTACTACGAGTACGACTACGAGATTCGTTGTTTGCACATGCTCGACATCTTCTTCACCCCATAATCTCGTAGTATATAGATGCTTGCATTAATACGAAACTTTTCAAAAATCCCGTAGTCAATTTGGCCATGGTTATGAGATTCATAAGGCGTCAGTATAGATGATGGCGTAAAAAGATACCGTTTAACTAATTAAGAATATGGCGTATCCATGCATATACAGTAACCGAATCTCGCGTAGTCGTACTCGTAAAGTGGAAAGTCTACTTTATTCAAAGTAGTGAATTTGGGTACACTGGAAAAAATTTTGAAATTCCATAGAAGGTCACAGTATGGAAATTGAATGGATCTTTATTGGAAATGGATTTTGGTTATCCATAATAATTGTATATTTCCTTAGTATATGGATTTTGTAAGGAAATAGTATGGATTTAGTGGTGCAATTGCAAATTTCGTAGTATGGATTTCATTTTTTTTCCAGTGGTAGTGATGATGCAAACAAGTGTTAGCCGTTTTGGGTGGAAAATGTTTAAAGCTAAATAAAAACATACAAGATATCAAATAAACGTTAAACTTCCCAAGTTTATCTCGAAGGATCTCCAAATGTTCCCTTTCACTTAACTGGCTGTTAAGCCAGTTTACAAATGCTATATGTTCTAGCGAATTCAGGCGGTGGTTTCCACTGCTGTCTACAGTGCCCACTATTATTTTTGCCACCAAAAATCGCGGATTTCTTACCGTGACGTAATACTATATCATATGACTGCAAGATCTGAATATTAGAACGTTTATCCGTATGTAACAGGGCGCTTATCTAAAAAGGCCATTAAGTGTTGGTGAAAATTCAAGACGAACTCATTCTCTGCAGCATGATAATGCAACACACAACTTCTCATCTGACCCAGATTGCAATCCGTTTACAAGGCACTTGTAAAAATCGTGACGTCAGAAAGCCAAATTGTGCGCGGTCCCAGGTTGCCGTGCGTCCTGTCTCATCCACTCTAGTGTAATGACTCTTTAGCATAATCTCCGTCTCGTCATTTGCGAGATGACATTTTTTATTTCCTAACGCAGCACTGCCAAGATGTAGGCCGTGTTCGTAAAAACGATAAGAAGTCTCGACGTTGCTTCCCCAACACAGTATACTGCCTACATGAATATATACAGAAATATTATTTGTTGTGGGATTAAACGTTTTGTGACTGATTAAACATTACGACTTACGAGAACGCCTATAACTTTGTTTTTAATAAGTTCTTTGTACGTTTGCATGGCGATAAAACATATTATAGTTTTGTTTGTGGAAACACAAATTATTTTGCAGTAATAAATTTACGTGGTGTTTCCACAAACAAAACTATTATAACTTTGTTTTTGTTGAAAAATTAATCTAATTACATCATATCCGGAAACCATGACACTGAAAAAGTTGATCAAAATGAGGTTTTTTACTATAAAGATATATTACATCTTCTTAGAATTAGCCAAATACTATTCACGACTTGAAATATAGCTATTACAGTCAGAGAGGTTTGCAACAGCGAACACAGCAGGAGGTAAACGTCCAAATAATTTAGGATAAGTATAGTGATCAAAGGTAAACGTGTCAAAGGAGGGGCTGGTTGTGGTGTGGAACTTCCCAGCGAGTTCATGTTTTGAGGAGACAGTTTGTCTTCCGATTGCTTGAAAGACAAATTAAAACAAGAAAAGTTTGTTGTAGGAGATCGGTTCAAGTTATTAGTATACTACATAGAAATACTGCAACACATTAATAACAAACATACTGTCTAGTTAATTTTCTTCAAATTGATTTTTACTGTTCATTGCTATGGAAATTAGCATATTATGCATTCACCAGTTGTCCGTTTAAGGAAGGTTTTTCGGCTCATTGGGTCTGTCCGCTGAGAGGTGTCCGTTTAAGGGAGGTATTCGTTAATAGGGATTCGACAGTCATAAATGTTAAATATCAATATTTTTCTCAATGACAATGTAATGCGATGTAATATATGAACAACGAGAGTGAGTGTTTCACCGGGATATCCAAACACGAGAAAACAATGTATGAGAACACGAGCGCGAAGCGCGAGTGTTTTCATACATTGTTTTCGAGTGTTTGGATATCCCGGTGAGACACGAGCTCGAGTTGTTTATATGGCTTCTCAAATGAATCGAGACGTAACAGAATGTTTTCGTTTGCTGATTTGAATAGAATTCTTAACCAAGCATAAAGCAATTAGGAATTCTATTCAAGTAATTTTGCATGCGTAATTAAGATATTTGATGAAAACACTAGTGACTTTCATCAAGTTTCACCGGGTTATCCAAATGGCATCTTGTGATCAAATAGGTGATTATCATTGGCTGAATTACTCATGAATTATTAATGAATTTGAGAAGTGATATATGCAGAGCATGCTTAAAATAAATAAAAACACATACAATGATAAATAAACAGAATTCTCTATATAATTACACGTAAAGTAAAGAAATCATGTCTCTACCTGTGAATTTAAAGCCACCCCTCTCGTGTTTAATAACATTCCAAGTGTAATCCATTCTCCCTAAGCTGTACTCGACCCAGCTTTTATTAACAAACATCGAGTTGGATTTTTCTCTGTTGAATGCTGCGTATGCGTCCTCGCTAGGCGTCCAACCTTGGTTAGCGGTTACAAACGTAAAACGAACTGACTGTAGACCACCTGTTGACGAAAGAATGAATAAATTTGAAATACCACAACAAAATACAACAAAAACCATACCAAAACAAATCTATGGACAAGGTTAACAATACATATATTTTAAAAATTTCAACCATATTTCAACAATTTGGTAATTGTACTCATCAAGACCGCGCAAAAAAGCCTGGACCGAGGTTGTGCAGCCAGGGGCGAAGGAACCGGGGGGCGGGGCGGGCAAGGGGACCTAGGCCACCCAAGTTTTCAGAAGACACAAAAAGTGCCCTTTGTCTTTGTTCAGAATATAACCTGCAATTCTTACGAAAAGTGCCCTTCAGTAAATAATGTCCATGAAACAAATAAATTCACTTTTGGTCGATGTTTCTTAACAAAAAATGTGGTCAAAAACGTTGATTGTACGTTGCAATTCGAAATTTAGGCAAATGTATTATGTTAAGCATGGAATATGATATGATTGCAAAATTGTTTTTTCCTCCCCCCCCCTCCCCCTTCCCCCCGTCGCCAACATTTCCGGGAAAATTTTTAGGTGCCCTTGTCGTGATCAAATATCAAATATGCGAAAAAGAGTAGAAGTATCTGCTGTCAAATATCAACTTTTTGCACGATCACAAATATCTTTTTACATTAAACTTTTAATTTAAATGTGCGCTGCCATATTTCTTGTCCAAGGGATTCGCGCGACCAGACCCAGGACTTTGGGAAATGGCTAATTGTTCTTTGAGCAACTTTTTGCATATTCAAATGATTATTTAACAGCTGAAACTTTAATTCATAAGCATATTTTAAACCTTCCAATCTCAGCTGTACATGTTATAGTTCAACGCAGAACGCATCAATTGGATTATGAACGAGATTGAGATCAGTGATAAAAAAACAACCAGGAAGATCGATAAGGACATTTTCAATTGAGAATTAAACTATAATCTTTCCTCAAATATTAAGAATATCACGTGTGTAAATATTTATCTATACAGATTTTCCCAAAATTAAGTCCTATGTAAGTGTAAAGCTTCAGTCAAATAAACATTAAATTAAAGGCCCGCTGTGTTCCTCGATTGCTATAAGGCGTTATGTTATTGCGTCAAAGATGTTGGACCACCAAAGCTTTCTATATGTGGATTTTACTATAGCATTAAGCATAGGGGGGGGGGGGGGGGGCCCTTGACAGCCGGACAATTAGAGCCTCGTTTGGGGCTGACCCCTGCATAAAGCCTGGTTCACACGATGAAATAAGCATAAGCACAAGCAGCGGAACCTTTGATGTGGAATAAACGAAAGCATAAGAAGAACGCAACATTTGTTCTTCTTATGTTTATGCTTATGCACATCAAAGGTTCCGCTGCTTGTGCTTATGCTTATTTCATCGTGTGAACCAGGCTTAAGCATGCAGTATCGTGCAGCAGCTGTATTTGGCATATTGTGTTTTTTTGCTGCTACCAGTGTCCGCCTTGGTAAGGAATAAAATCCGGGCGTGATCCCTCGAGTGTATAAATAATACTAAGTTACGAATATATACTAATATGTAAAAATGTACATAAAAAAATTTATAAAAAATTTTAATGCAAACAATCATAATCCCAATTTAATTAAACAAAAGTCGGGGAAAAAATCGCGCTTGCTCGACTTCCTCTTTTTTGAAAGAAGATTTTCTTTTTTTTTCAATAAAAATGTTTTTACAATTTTCGATAACAAATTGGCGGCAGGACTAGCTTGCACAAGGAGGGGCCAATCGTGGAATCATTACTCGGAAGCCAGGTAAATTTCCAGCAAAAGCAAATTGTCTGAATCTGTCCTCCTTTCAGTAATTCCGGACCATCAAAGTCCTCCAACCCTCAGTTCGCGTCCGATTGCCCGACCGACCACTCAGTCTACCCCTGTGCACAGTTCTGAGGTTATACCAACTGTTGCTCGCAAGTTCTACTCACGAAACTCATCAATAGGGCTGATGTGGTACTGGCACTTTGCCAGCAATTTGCCACTTTTGCCACAAAATAACAACAACAACAACAACAACAACAACAACAACAACAACAACAACAACAACAACAACAACAACAACAACAACAACAACAACAACAACAACAACAACAACAACAACAACAACAACAACAAAAGAACACCATCATTATCAACAATGATAACGACAATAACAACAACAACAGAACAATAACAACGCAACAACAACCAAAACAACAATGACAGCAACAGCAACGACAACACAACAACACAATAACGAAATGGCAGCATAACAACAACAACGACAACAACAACAACAACGACAACGACAACGACAACAACAACAACAACGACAACAACAATAAAGAACAACACAACAACAGCAATACCGACAACAGCAACAACACCGACGACAACGACAACAACAACCACAAAAAAGCCAAAACTTACTTTCAAAAATCTTTCTGATGAGCGTCTTCTTGAGGTGAACACCCGAATTTTCATCATTCGTAATTCTCAGATCAACAAAATCCCTCGCGTGCGAGGAATGAAATAAATTAGCTCGGAGTGGATTCACGTCTGAATTGAAACAACTCGATCCTTTTCGCTCCGGACAGATCCAAGCAAAATCATGCGTGATCTTCGCGGCCAACATCCAACCACCTCCCGCGGTGGTCATATCACAATACGCGACAAATGAGTTCTTAAGGTCATCTATACCGGAGGGATTAAGCCAGTAAAATCCATCTCCCTTGCCTCTATCCAGACCTTTGAATTTGGCATCGAGACAAGATCGAGGCAGAGTTCCTTGTCTTGGTGAAGAGTTTAAAAGGTTTGTTATGGGCGTCCATGATTTGGAGTGACAGATTTGAATAATGCCGGATATATACCTCAGCTGTCCTTCCATCCTGGGCGTGCATTTTGTGTCTGATTTTGAACGACTCTTTCTCTAGATAGAAAGAAATCGAGTAAGTGACTGATGGAGATCTTAAAATGAAAGAATAACATTCTTTATACTTTTAATTTTGCCACAACCTTTTTTTATTCTTTCATTCTTGAAATTGGCAACATAGGGTGGCTAGTAATAAAAAGGTTCAAATTTGACTTCCACTACCGCTGTCATTAACCAATCAGATGCGTTTAATCTACCCAATTAACCAATCAAATGCGTGGTAAGCCAGTGAGAGGAAGCGGTTAGCCAAATCTGAACCTCGCTAAGATATCACACACGATGAACACAAAGTGTGTCGAGAAACGAGGGCCATGTAATAAATATCACAAAATATAATAAACTATTTTGAGTGCATGATATTAAAAGAAAAGTTCATTGCAAGTTGCCTTTTAATTTATGAACGTTTGCTACTGTGGTAAACTGTGGTAGCAAAATAACGTGTGTTTTGTGATGAATTATTCATGAGTTTGAGAAGTTTTGCACGCCGTAATAAACAGCTTTCGATATTTCGAGAATTCGTTATGTTACTTTTCAAACAAAGAAATTCAAGAAGGATTTCGTAGATGGAAATTTCGAGCACAAATTTTACACATTTGTAAAGTTAGGTCTAGTTAGCCATTCCAAAGTTGATGAGTGGACTGGGGACGAGTGTTAAAAAGTGCCCAAATTAAGAAATGAACCAAATCACTAAAAAGACCACCTCAAAATTAGTCGGTATACAAAGTTTGAAGACGTTAACATGAATACCCTTCGAATAATAAGCTTTCGAAAATCGCGATATTTACTACGAAATGTACTGTAATTTTTGTTTTGGGGGATGCGCATCCCAAAAACAGTTTTGTAATCAGCAATTTCACAATTTCGAAAGCTTATTACTCGAAGGGTATTCAGGTGAACGTCTTCAAACTTTGTATACTTACTAATTTTGAGGTGGTCTTTTTAGTGATTTGGTTCATTTCTTAATTTGGGCACTTTTTAACACTCGTCCCAGTCCACTCATCAACTCAAGCTGAGCGGTCGTGCTGTATCGGATGTACAAAGACGAGAATTTGTATATCCGATACAACAGTCAACACTGTCACAGACGGGAATGTTTGTAAATGGCTTGATGAAAACATTCGTATTCTTCAACAGTTTAAAATAAATTAATGACATTTGGTGAGAAAATTGAACGTTTATTTAAACCAGCGTGATTTTATATCAGATATTCAAACTCCTTCACGCTCATGATTTCTTTTGTGTTCTCTTCATGAATTATTAATGAGTTTGACAAATAGTTAGGCCCAGTATTACAATAATACATTTATAAAGTTAGGTCTAATATAAACACATAATACATTTATACATCTAATACATTTATATATAGTTAGCTCGATAATAAATGTATAAAATTCACATCTCTTGAGTTGAACTTAAAGTACAGATTTCCGTGTTAATTCCTGCATCATTTCTGCCACTTGCTTTTTAAAGTCGGCTTCTTGTTAAGAAAAACATGATCTCGTGATGTCTGTGTTTACACGACGGTTAATCGTGATTACATCCCGTGATAAGGTTGTTTTTAAATTCTTTATTGCATTTTTCAAATCGAGAGTACAATATACATCAGGATAAGAAAACAGCCAATATTCTAGAACGGTTTCTTGCAAACACATTAGTCATTAAGTCAAACAAATTTCTATTTTTCGTTCCATATTTTGTTTAACGTGCAGTTAACCATGCACGCTAGTGCTGTCAGATTAGAATATGGGGCACACCGCACAAGTGTGCGTTTGTATGTATTGTATGTACTATATGTAGTGTTTGTATTCGAATATATGTAGTGTTTGTATGTAGTGTTTCTATTAGAATATGGGGCACACCGCACAGGTGTGGCACACATTGAAAAGGTACAGAAAAGGGCAGTGCGGATAATATATTTTGAAAGACTACGAAACATGTGCATGGAACTAATTTGAAAAATGTCTCAACCTGATCACAAACTCCATCATCTACTTCTGGAAAACTTGACCAGATAAAACAAACACTGAGTGGCCAATTGTCTTATTAAAATTACATGTGCAGAACGGTTTTACTATGGACAGTCCTATGGCAAAGTTTTCTCAACGAACGACATCTTTTTAATGTATTGTAAATTACTTTGTTTTAGCTTTATTTTGTAGATTACACAGTTAGGTACCTTTCTAAATGTATCTGGCGGTTGAGAAACACAAAATAATAGTTAAATACTGTCAATTAAAATACAATTATCATTGATGCTGTAAAATTGACGCCATGCATATATATAGCTGTGCAGCAATATAAGCAAAACTTGCTGAACTTCAGACATAATTTTCTTTTTGGCGTACCATCTATAAAACCTCTTCATTTTAGCATAATTTTACAGATAAAGCACTAACACGAGACCTCGTCCACCAGTTTTTTAAACATGGAAGTTACCATTAGGGTTGAGAATTCAATAAATCATATTTACGCAAGCTTGTCAACCGATCTCAGCAATCGCATATTAAAATTCAATCAGTTGTCAACACAATATTTTACACATTCGTTCTCCAGCTGAGATGCGTGTGTGAGAATTTCGCTTGCGGAAATTAAAGAATTGTGTTTGAAAATGCCGCCGACTTTTCTCGTTCTTCAGACCACGGTTTCAGACATTCAGTATCATCGCATGAGGGTTTCGCGTCGCGGTTTGAGGTCAGTGAACTTCCGCATGCTAAATATGCTGCGTAAGGGGTCGATTTGCTCCATAGAAAAAACGTGGTAATTTCCTGACGAAAAGCCTTCGCTCGACGCGTTTTAATAATAATATTTAATAAACATAAATACCATTCGGTATATGTAGATACATACATGAAAAATCACAAGAAAACATTAACAAGGAACGCACTAATATTATTATTATTATTATTATTTAAACTTGTTTAATTAACCACGATGGCCTTTCATGTAGTAGTCTGTTTTTTTCTAAGGCCGTGCTTACAAAAATATTACATGCATGCTTAGAAATTCGCAATAATTATTTACAAAATTAGCCTATATAGGCTATCTATGAATACTAAAATATAGCTATTTACAAAATTTGGATTTTAATAATAGAAATTTACAGTCAATGAATATATAAATTGGACACTTCAGACGTCGCGGTAATTTCTAATGAATGAATGAAGAGAAAGACTCTCTCATCATTATTGGTAATGTCGTGGAGGTATAAGTTATTCCATGACACGGCTCCTCTGTATAGGAAAAGCTATTCTTCAGAAAGTTTGTATTTGGTTTAGGAAGGACTAATTTACGATTGTTACTTCTTAATATATACTTATCTAAAACATTCGTTTTAGATATAGGGGTCATTCCTTCCAAAGACTTAAATGTCATCAGTTCTTTTTGCTTCCTAAGTAGCCTAAATTTGATATTGGCTCCGCATCCTAACCTCGTAACCTAGACCAGTGATAACATCGTAACTATATATTTTGCAACTAGAGTCATAATTGATTTGTCATGCATATAGCCATTATATAATATGTAAAAATATATATTGATAATTGTAAATGAAGAGAACGAAGAATTTATTTTACATTTTACAAAGATTATTTATAAAATTAATTCTATATATAAGATTCTCGATAAGATTGGTATAAGCTTTTTTTTTGCTTCAGGACATTAATTCAAAAATGTCATTCGTCTCCAATCTCATTTAGACCACAATGTTTATGATATATGTACTCTATGAAACATTGTTGTATTTTGTATCGACCAGTTTCAACCTGCAATCTATAAGCTGATATTCTTAACTTTGTATAATAGCCTGAAGGTATTTGAAATTGTGGATTTTAATCCACAATTAGCTATCTTCAGATAGATATTTTAATTTTAAAACTTTTTTCAATTTTTTTGTTCTATTGGATTATACGAAACTAAGATTTTATTCCTCGAGGTAGTTCAGACCCAAAACCACGACAGTTTATTTTAATTATTTATAAAACAATACACTGCATGCACTTCACGTTTGAGATACTATCGCATATAACTAAAACACTCTCAGGTGTTTCGTTTATAAAATACAAACAATTGTGAGCCCGAAAATGCATGAACATCGTTTAATATTCTATCTTGAAAGCTTAATTCCGAACGCAAAACTCCACACATATTTAAGCTTTAACCGACAGCAGATGCGCGCGAAAAATGCAAATGCCATATTCTATATAGAAAAACCAACATTATGAAGGAAATTCAAGAGATTTCAGATATGCAATGACGTACGAGAATTTTGTTATTACATATTAACGTACCATACGTATTTTATGCAAATTAGGAAAGCAAAGTAATCCAACAATGTCCGTAAAACAACAAGCGACAAAGCCTTGCGCATTTAATCCAAACAATTATTTTTACAAACAACACGATAAACGCAATCAGTATGTGCGGAAATTGTTCAATGACTGGGATTTAACTGGCGGAATCTTTAGTACTTTGTTTCATCCGCATTAAATTGTGGCGAAACAGCGAGGGGTACACAGTTTTAAAGTTTGCGGTTTGGCTTTTGTGATGCTGATAATTGTAGCTCCCAACATGCATGTATTAAAGGTGACAACGGTCACACGACGCAAATGATTTTGTCGTTCCGTTTGAAAGAATGAAAACTGAAAAGCAATTTCTTTTTCAACTTTTCGTTTTCTAGTTTCCTAGCTCGGCCAGTTTTGTTTATAATTTATATTAATTTATTTCAAACAAAGTAGCAAAAGCGAAACAAAGGATATAAACAAATTATAAAATAATAGATAACACCTAATACTACCTAAAACATAAATGCTCTCAATGAAATTATTCTCAAGAATAATTATGCATATTGCATTTCTGTATGACATTAATCATTATATAGGTAATGTTGTTCATTCTCAACTTCATTCAGATCGCAATATTTACATACTCTATCGCAGTAAGAGACATTGTTATATCGACCAGTTTCAACTGGTATATAACCCATGCGCTGTAACAGCTTGTCGATGTTGAACTTTGCGGATTTATATGCAATGAAAACAAATTTAATATCAGCTATCTTTTTCACTTATCGGATTAAATCACTCGAAAATACACACGCGAGAAGTGCTACTGTAAAAAATATTTCAATTTTACCCGATCTTAGCAGAAAATTTGAATGTACGTATATAGAGGGAAACTTTTGACGACTCGTCGGATAACGGTTTGAAATTATAGCGGTTCGTTTCATTGCCATACAATATTTTACGAACGAGCGCATATTGGTTTTCACCACTCGAAGATAAAAGTCATATTTTCGTGCCGCCGTGTAATATGCTCTATATAGACGTATGGCTAACGAGCAAGTTTCAATTCATTTTTGTTTCTGAAATCGTTTTGAAAGAACTTAAGGAATCAGCAAATTTTTTGCATCGTGGGGAAGATTATTCCAATGCAAATGCTTCTTTATAATTGACGCATCTCTTGCTGAATTCTTTTTTCGGAATAGAAAGAGCTAAATCACGCAGTTTCTTTATTTCTACATGATGCGCGATTCAGTGAGACAACACAGTTCTTGTTTTTGTCAAAGTCAGTGAATTATGTATAGTCACTGGAAAGGTCTGAACCTCTGGCATGTCTCAAGTGGTCCGATTCAAAATTCTGCTTTCACTTCCAAACACGGTATTTATGAGAAAAAAACCTACTCGAAGCTAATCACATAAACTTTCTTCGAGGTGTTTTATGTTTTGCCGACCTCTTGAACGCACTAAATGGGTGTTAAAATTGGAAAATACATACACGAATGTGCTAGCCAAAAACACAAAAGGTCAAAAACAACTAACCCACCCTCTCCTGGAAAAAATTGACCGCTTTACACACAGGAAATTCTATACGCAATGATTTCCCCCATTACATTTAACATTACAAAACTTGAAGAAAATTTCGATCATGATCTGTAAAGCATGGCGAGGTATACGGACATAATATATATATTATGTATTTGCTTGCTAATTCTCGGATATCAAAAGCCCGAGGGCAGGATTCTGAAATTTCCTATTTTGTTAGCAAGATAAACATAATATAATTAAACCATCGTCAGCAAAAGCGATAATTGATTTTTAATCATGTTTTTAAATTCACACATGGAAAACGCCTCTTATCCATAGTTAACTACGCCCTCACGCAAACGCAATGAAAATATTTTCAAATCATCCACAACATGTCTGAGCTACACCGTAGACGTCCTCTATCAAGCGGATCGCGGCTTAGAAAGAAAAACAAAACGGAAACGTCTCTTAACCCCTTCTGCAGACGTGTAAACATACACCATTCCGGACTGCTGGCATTTTAATTCATATATATCAATTTTCTAATAATTTCCGACGTGATGTGTATATATTTCTCAAACTCATTAAAGTAGCTCGATAGAAAAAATCCTGTATTTTCGATAGCTTATTCCATGGAAGAACATATCATATGGAACTGAAACTATTTTAATTCAGCATAAGTAGTATACTTAGTACATTAAACCAAAAAAAGTTTGATGCATTATAAAAACATTCGGACAGGGCTTATTTTCTCAATTTGTCATTTCTGGGTCGGCCCAAAGTTTTGTGCCACTAACCAGGTTGACTATGTGGCTCAAAATGCTCCAGCTTCATATTGAGTACCTCCCTTTTCTGTTAGATTGTCAATATAAGTTTAAGCAACACTCGGTTAGCACCACGTTTTTCAACATACTTTTCGGCATTTTTATACGCTGGTATTAATAAAGACGCTTTCTCGGTTCACTGAGAATGAGGGTGCACAAGAGTTGGCGGTCACGCGACCTTGCGTCCTTGCATGGTTGGCTGTTCTTAATGCTGTCTCAACAGTATCATGTGTTCTATTCAAGTTGAAACATAGGTTGAAATCAAAGCTTTATTTTGTTTATTAATTAATCTAGAGTTTAAAATGTCCCCCAGGCCATAACAATACGCGACTGCTTAATTTATAGCCCGTTTACACTTGCAATTTTTGCTGCGATTTTAAATGCGATTTTCTTCTCCTGATGTATGTGAACGAATGGTGAGTTAGGAATGTTTAGATGACTCAGAGCATTCATATCTCATTTACTCGTTCACATCCATCAGAAAAAAAATTGCACTAGAAATCACAGCAAAAATTGTAAGCACAAACGCCAACGGTCCGTCATACATCATGCTCGCAGTAAAACTGCTCAGTACAAAATTGCCGGATCAATTTTAACATCACGGCAACTCGCAAACTATATATAATAATATAAGGCTTATACGATATAATAGCTCTACTGGTAGAGATAAAGGATAAGACTCAAGTCCTCCTTAATTTAGTCTGAGAAATCTGAAGAGTCAAATCTGACTTGTATAGTTTACTTGTCTAGAGCCAAGTGATTATTTAAATCATCTAAGCTTTTTTGGGTAAAAAAGTATAAACCAGGCATAGTACTACAGTCCGGTGCTCTGAAGCATGCGCCAAACAAGTGCACCACAAGCGCGAAGACATATTGCCAAACTTCGTTTGAACATCGCAATTTAAATAAACAAATTTTTTTAGACTGCGAAATTTCGGCAAACTTCTCGCACATTTGTACCTACCGCGCTGACAAAAACAATAGAAAAGGACTGGCACTGGACGTCAATTTCCGTCATATTGGCTGCACTTTTTGGACGCAAGTTCTCGATCACATCAGCTGTAAATGGAGCTTACTGGCAGGCCTTGTCCGCCATTTTTGTGTGGTAAACCGAGCATTGAGAGAAAATGACAACAAGTCAAGGTGTGATTTGCCGTTCAATACTACATTATAGTTCAAAATCGGCCAAATGTCCATCCCGATCAAGTGGGATAAAGATATCATAAGGAAAAATGCATTCCACTTGACTGAGATTCCACGCCAAGTGCAAGGTGAGATCTCGCCTCGCCTGGCTGGCTCGTTTCTCATATATGAACATAAATTAGGCTTTTCCCAAAAGAGATCACAGTGCATTCTGGCATCGTTTGGACGGACAAAATATATGGTGACAAGCGTCAAATATGTGAAAGAGTAGAAGTATCTACTATCATATATCAACTTTTTAGACGACCAAAAATCAAATTTCTCCTTTTTACATTAGACATTTAATTCAAATGTGTGCTGTCATATTTCTTGTCCCTCCAACATGGGATGCGACTAGACCCAGGACTTTGGGGGAAATGGCTAATTGAACTTTATATGTGTGTTAACGAAGGGCATGCAGATGTCACTGGGTGAGTTTCCCAGTTGGCTGCATGGGCCCTAAGGCTAAGCTGTTCAAAATGGTGAATGTATCAGTAATATTCAAATCTATTAATTTCGCCAAACACTTTGAGTGCACACAAAACAATAGCTTGAAATCGAGGCGGACAATATAATTCAGTGGAAATAAGTAACTTTGATTGCCAGCAGCAAATTCGGGGAGTGTCTATTCCAAAAAAGAGCATATTTACAATCCAATATGAAGATTAAAATGACTTTATTTCAAAGTCTTGTATAAACTAACTACAAGTTTATGTTACTTAATGTCTGAAGAAGGCTTTGAAACAAACTCGAAATATCAACCTTGATTTGATAATCCACATCCTCGATTTTCAAGACGCCCTTTTGCGTAATCTTTTTTGGTTTATCTTTGATATAATACGCATACTTTCGAAAAATTATCATTGAAGTTTATCCGATCATCACCAAAACACTTTACGTCTCGAAAAGATTAGACATACCGATTAATAATCTAGCGCCGTGCGATGAAAAGCGCGCGCGCGGCTTATAGGTGGACGCTAAAACAACCCGCTTAAAGTCCTTGATCATCAGTTTGATAAATGAGAATCTATGCTAGCACAGCTCTTTTCGCTCAACCGCAAAGCTCGTGAAGACGTGAAGTATCAGTTGCTTGGAGTTATCCTTGGGTCCCGTGGAATATGCTAATTGAACAGAAGCTATTAAATAGGGGACAGCAAGAAATGAAACCACCGCGTTTATTTATTTAGCAAAGCCCTCGATTTCTAAGCACGGATATTCATCAGGGAACATTTAATAAGATTAAATTCAATTCACACATCCATTAATACTTTTATACATTTATTTTATACAATTTCACGCATTTTTACACCATTTGCGAATTCAGAATCATAGGGCTAACAGAAAAGTAACATTGCCTACTGTACATTTACTTCTTGAAAGGTTTACCAACTTATAATCATTGCTGACCGATATGAAGCTAAAAAGTTCATAAAAAAATGATTTGCCGACCTACCTACCTTATTTTTTTCAGGATATAAAACCGGAACTAAAGGATATTGTAAAGCCTTTGTCTTACATTATTTGCACTGATATTGATCCGGGCTCAAGTATCGAAAGCTCAGCTATACATAATGAACGCAATGATTCCAACGAAACCATTAAATTTATTTCTGCCATGCAAACATACAAGGAACTTTGTACATGAATTCATTTTATACTATGTCATAGTGAATAAATATAGATTATTGCACATAACACCCCAGAAAACATGCTATGTAACGGAACTTAGCTCGACACGAAATATTGTATTCAAAAATCTCTGATATCGTATGCCCGCTGAAAACAGTGGTCTCTGTGGTTTTGCCGCTTTCATCAAGTTAATTCCGATTGCGCACTTCACAGTTTACATATTAGTGAATTGCGTACTTGCGGCCACGCAGAATATGTTAATTTGTGAGATTTTGTAATATCTCAGGCACGTATGTAAATCTGGAATATTTAATTAGTTCGCGCACGATAGTTGATACCCATTAACACAGTCGCGCAAATTGACATATTATGTGTATACATGCATCCGCAAACATGCAAGCCATCCGGTGCGAATTGCAAATACTATAGCATTAAACTATCACATCTCATACAAGCAAATTTAGAAATGCATTTGATCAGAAACGTCCGATTTTGATTAATGAATTGGTATCGTTACATTTATCGTTGATTTATGATTAAAAAGGAAATCAGTCAAACATAATGGGTAGGAAAACATTCCTATTAAAACTAAATTTCGACAGCGGATATTTTCGCCATTTCGATCTTTTATTAATTGCTAGCTATATCCTAACCTAATAGGTATCTATTATTTAGCATGCCATGCGGTGTGTGCATTATTACGAGATAACTCAGCAGCCGCAGTAACAAGGGTTTCGGCTAAGTTCAATAAAATCGAGCGGCATGCAATTCCGGTTCTAACCGAGCAAACTTCATCGCTTTATGCGAGAATTGTGAGATAGCTACATTAGAAAATATTATTCGCCTACCTTTTGCAGACCTTTCTCGGTATTCGTTCCACTTGGTGAAGCCTCGCTATGAAAATAGAAACGGTAATAGTATAAGAATTCTGACATGTGTTTGACTATTGTTCGGTTTCAGTTCAGGTTTATGTAAGGAGCGCAGATATGGTGGTGAACTTTGCAAATATTGCACTTATATGGGAGAACGAACATTAAACTCCGTCCCACAATGGCCTATAAACACAAGTAATACTGAAATGGCCTTTAAAAAAAAATAATAACAGTCATCATTAAAACGCGCGAGCGTCGGAATTTGAATATGAATTTGTACAAGCGCATTTTAAAATACTTCTATTTTTATAAGAATACACAGCACCCGAAATCTAAAACACGATGCATTTTGAAGGCATATTTTGAAGCTATGCATTTTTCTCGCAGACACGAGGAATATTCATTCATATGTTTTCACACTGATAACTGCGATCGACCACCATTTGCACCTATGGCTACAAAGTGGCGAAATCTAAATATTAAAACACACGAAACTATAACTTACACTAATGTACTATACAGGATTAAAACAAACATCTATTAATATTAATCTCTCTATTTCATGCTATCAAAATGGATCGTTAAAGTCCACTCGAAACACGAAGTTATCGTTTCATGTTGGACAAACAACAGGCGAGCTTTCTGTCGTAATCGTACAATCTTGTTTAAAAATCAAATATATGTAACAAGTGCGCAAGTGGTTACTTTATGACGAGTTAATTCAAATTACACAATATTTATTCGATAATTCTTCTCGTGAATGAAAATATAAAGCCCTGTGATGCTCACAGCGTAGAGTCACGTCCAAAGTCTAAACTGGCCTACTGTCTGTTTAAGCGCACAATACACACGCAAATCAGAACGGCCTATTTACATCCAATATATGTCAAAACGGTAACACCTACCATACTCCAAACTCACGAACCAGTGAGAACAATGCCAGTGTTAACAGCACGCAAAACGAATTCATTTTCCACATTTCGTCAACGGTTTTGGTCGTCTTACTTTTAGCCAGGAGACTTGAGTGTTTTGTGGCCGTCTGCACACGAGAGCTGGTTTTAATACCTTAGCGATAAGCCCACCCTTAAGTGATTTCCTTGCGGCCTTTGCGGTCAACCAATAAGCTTCTCTCGTCTCTCACAGAGGGATGCTTGTATGCCTTGTATGAGTTTAAGCGCGCGAGATTTCAGTGCTCAAACCAGCTGGGGAATTAGTTGTAATTGTTTATTTGCGCGCATGGTATCCCAAAAATCTTCTCTGTAAAACAAACGAAAACAACGCCGGGAAGTCTGTAGCGCAAAATCGGCTGTATTTAGGACGCGACAGTGCATATACCGACTGTAAACATTGCTCAGTGCGCATTAAATCCGGGTGACGAAAACCTGATATAGAAGGGTATAAGGTGACATGCAGACTTCAGACTTGTGTTTAGAAGAAATTCCAATAGAACTCTCAAAGACAGATGTCGATTCTAGCCTCGTAGACAAATCGCAGATTGCAATGTCAGACCATTGCCTGTGGCTATTTAATGATTGTTTAAACGAAATTGATATATATATTGTTAAAATACAATGAGAAAGTTTGCCAAACATGTTACCTGGTGGTGGAAATTAAGCTTTCTGCGTAGATCGTATTACATTACACATGTGTCGAACCGACATGAGATTTACTTTGAATCAACTTCAGATTTTTCAAAGTCGAGAGAAAAGAAAACAAAACTTTGACCTAGAGGCCATTAGTGAATGCGCGAAAGAGAAAAGGCTCATATGTTCGAGGGATGCGAGTTGTTTAATATCCGATGGTGTTACGGGCAACTATTTCTGAATCTTGCCATGGAAGTGAATTTTATTCCTGGCAATTACCAATGCATCAGGTCTAGTTTTGCCCTCGCATATTTGAAGCAGGCGATTGCAGTAACGATAGATTAATCAACATTCTAATCTTATGTTTTCCTTAACAAATTCAATGTAAGACTTAAACATGACGTGTTGTTTTCAGCTGATTTGTTAATAAAGAATCAAAAACAGAAGGCATAACATAAACAAGCGGACAATTTAATAGTGTAGCTATTAATTTCTGGCAAAACAACTTGCGCCCGTAATGATTTTGATTTGCTCCGCGCCAAGCGCTAAGTTACATGGTTACACCACTGACAACATTAGTGCTATATAATATATATACTACTTCTGTATGTTTTTTTTTCAGTTTGCCCACAATCAATAATTTTACCACATATTACATTGATTAGACTATCGTACCATCATGCACTAGGGGCGCATATTATTTTATATCCTATGCGAGCTTTATATAAATTGTACAAATTATATAAAATATGTATAAATTGTGTGGATTAAAAAATGCAGGTCGGACTATTGCCTATTGGATAGTATTCATTATAATATAGTCATCCACTGAATAAATCGCCGTGTATCAGCTATGTACGCTACGTGAGTAGCGAAAAACAAGATGGCGGCCCAAAAAGTACAAGAGTTTTGCGTAGCAGTGCTATACAGACATACAGTATACGCACCTCATCGCCTATCAGCTCATATACGACTCGAGCTCATTGTATAATTGTTAAATATACAATACATTTGATAATATTCAATATACAATACAATACAATACGGTAACACAACACAACACGACACGGCAACACAACACGGCAACACAACACAACACGGCAACACAACAAAACACAACACAACACGGCATGCAACACAACACGGCATGCAACACAACACGGCATGCAACACAACACGGCAACATAATACAACACGGCAACACAACACGACATGCAACACAACACAACACAACACAACATGGCAACATAACAACACAGCAACACAATACAGCATGCAGCACAACAACACAACACAACACAACACAACACAACACAACACAACACAACACAACACTCGTCACTAGAAATCAAATCAGTCAAACAGAATGGGTAGAAAAACTTTCCTAATAACTAAATTTCAACACAGGATATTTTCGCAATTTCGATCTTTTCAGTATTAACTGTATATGATGAAATTTTACATCTATTACTTAGCATTCTTTCATATATTACATTAATTCGAATAATGTACAACGCAGCGCTGCCTATCGAGTATGGGTCGACATTATATTATTTCATATCCTATGGGAGTTTCAGTATGTCAATTGTACAAGTTACATAAGATCGATGGACTATTGGGCAGTATCCAAGAAGATAAAATGCATAACAATGCAACGCACTGAATTATAATAGAATGTAATGGAAACATTATGGTACAATAGATTAGAATACAATACAATAATGTACAAAGAAATACAATAAAATACAATACTATACAGGGTGCCTAAAAAAAGGAGGGGAGACCTTTAAAATGTATCCTATTATTATAATTTGAATGCCTGAGCACCATGCTGCATATCTGGTCACCATAAAAGTAGAAATTCGAAGAAAAATCCAAACGATTTTAAAAATCAAAATAATTTTTATCTCGTTCGCTCCTTAGACGTTATTTGCTACGAATTAAGATGACATGTTTGAAGTGACCAACATTGTTTAGATGTTACTGGTTTATGTACATGGTACTGATAATATTGTAAATGGAAGTGATTATAGACACTACTCATGGCAGACAACACTAGCCGGAAATATATAAAGATCAACAAACTATTTAAACTTTCAAGCACAACGGCTACAACATGTCTACAAGGTTGATTACATTGCCCAAGGGCCGGAGATGTTGCTATATACGCCAACATTTGGTCATATCCCTTCTTTGAGACGATGACTGCATACAGTTAAGGAGCCATGAAGGGATGCTACCTCCAACGTCTTAAAGGCAGCTCCACATTCAACATACGAACTGAACGTGGTTGCCATTAAGAATTCTGGGTCTACAGCTAGGCAACGTAACAAATTATAGGTGAGACAATTCTTTGTCAACCATGAAAGCATGGTAGGCTATAGATTAAGCTATATATCGCATAAAGGCAAAAAAGTTTAGAACTATATACGATTTCCAGCAACAATGGTGGCAACCTAAATCCCCCCAACCTAACCCCCCCCCCAAAAAAAACACCTAAATCCCCTGTTTACAGGCCAACTGGGAGTAACTGACTAACAACCCGGGGAGGCAAATTAGGATACCAACAAATGATCACCTTTTGTACCTGGAATCTTATTTTTCTTTTTTTGCCTTACATTTCATGCAATATATAGCTTAATTTATATACCAATGCTTTCATGGTTGAAAAGGTATTGTAACAGTTTTGGTACACAGTTGTTTAGCCATCATTCAATGGCTTTCAGAAATTATTGGGGGCGGGGCGGGTTTCCTCATTCCTACCCCCTCTATTGTTCCCATAGCTGAGATTGGACCCGCCCACGGTCATTAATATACACGTATTACTCGACTTTCTCGCAAATCGTCTTATGTGTTTTATACTTTTGCAGGCGTATTTAAAGATTAGAATCACTTTGTTTTATCTTCTCAGACACTCAAACCACTTTGAAACTCAAACCTTCTTCCATGGCTGGATTTTGAGAGGAGATCATTGTGCACATCTCCACATCACATCCGCTGCACGAGATCATTTTGCACCTCTCCTTGGGAAAGGTGAAATGATAGATCAAAGTCAAAATTTGACTCAAACTTGACCTTACCTTTATGTTTGTTACTATATTTTTATGCGTTTCTTCGGGTCTACACATCGGTGTTCAATTGAAAAGGTGATAGTCATTCATCATCTCTGTGTCAATTAAATATCAAGATTTTGTTGGCATCTCACTCGATCCAATGATAGTTGGAGGGGTTTTGTAGATGGAAATTATCGAGTGGAAATTCTATATATTAGATCTAACCAGGAACAGCTGTGAATAATACAACTATAGGTCCGTGACAGGAACTGAACCTGCGGCCCTGCGATTTCGGAGCAGTGCTCCACAACCATCTCACTCGATCAAATGATAGTTGGAGGGGGTTTTGTAGATGGAAATTATCAAGTGGAAATTCTATATATTAGACTTAACCAGGAACAGCTGTGAATAATAAAACTATAGGTCCGTGACAGGAACTGAACCTGCGGCCCTGAGATTTCGGAGCAGTGCTCCACAACCATCTCACTCGATCCAATGATAGTTGGAGGGGTTTTGTATATGGAAATTATCGAGTGGAAATTCTATATATTACACTTAACCAGGAACAGCTGCGAAAAATACAACTATAGGTCCGTGACAGGAACTGAACCTGCGGCCCTGCGATTTCGGAGCAGTGCTCCAAAACCATCTCACTCGATCCAATGATAGTTGGAGGGGGTTTTGTAGATGCAAATTATCGAGTGGAAATTCTATATATTAGACTTAACCAGGAACAGCTGCGAAAAATACAACTATAGGTCCGTGGCAAGAACTGAACCTGCGCCCGGCGATTTCGGAGCAGCGCTCTAACCAACTGAGCTACAGAGCCCAAGTTGTCAAACTGTGACTACAAGTTCATGTATATATATGTATAAGGGGCTTCGGTGGCGAAGTGGTTAGCGCACTTGCCTTTCACCTCTAAGGCCGCAGGTTCGAATCTCAGTGAGAGCTTCTCAATGTGACTCGAACCCAGTCCTCATGTGAAAAGAGTAAAAGTCAACGCTCTGCCGAAAGTCGTGGGTTTTCTCCGGGTACTCCGTGTTTCCTCCCACAGGGAAAGTTGACAAAGTGGGTTAGGCACATAGGATAGGTCTGGAGGCAGATCATTAATGAGGTATGGACTAATAGCGGCTGCTCAAGCGCCATTTGTAAGCTCAAAGTCTACCTCGGTCTGCTTCACGTCAGTCTGGTTCTATCTATTTATTCATAATGTAACCAGTCACTGAAAAGCCCTGTTAGGGAGTGTGCTGTGAAATATCTATCTGTATATCTATCTGTATATATACTAGGGCAGTTCAATGGCAAGGTATGGGTAGATATCAAGATTTTGATGCGGTTTGTGATGTTACTCTGAGTTTATATCCACACCGGGCATGCTTGTAAATATGCCTGGCCACGGTGGGCATCGAACCTACGACATTTGGAATACTAGCCCAATGCTCTGCCAACTGAGCTACGCGGTCAGGTCGGTTCGAGTATGCGATATCTCAGAACTGAGTCTAGTTCCATCGATATCAATGTAATCTAATAATCATAATTTGCTGTGTTGGTGTTGTGTATTCAGGTGAATATGATGTTTGTGATGTTACTCTGAGTGTATTGGGCTAGTATTCCAAAGGTCGTAGGTTCGATTCCCACCAGGCATATTTTTCAAGCATGCCCGGTGTGGATACACACTCAGAGTAACATCACAAACATCACATTCACCTGAGTACACAACACCAACACAGCAAAATATCAAGATTTTGTTGGCATCTCATTCGATTGAATAATAGTTGGAGGATTTTGAGGTGGAAAATTATGGCATTACCCTAGTAGTGTAAGTGAACTTGCAGTTAGAGCTCGACAACTGGACTCTGTATAGCTCAGTTGGTTAGAGCGATGCTCCGGAATTGCAGGACAGCAGGTTCGAATCCTGCCAGGGATCTGTAGTTGCATTCTCGCAGCTGTTTCTGGTTAGGTCTAATAAATGAATATAGAATTTCCATAATTTCCATCTGTGTCAATTACCCTTTTAATGCAATGTCTTGATAGAAACTTTGTAGTATTGTAACAAGTAAACAAGGGGTGAAATTTGATGAGCGGCAGAGGTGGAAAATTATTTTTTCCTCCCTGGGAACCTGGGTTTAGGGCTCAAAATGTTCTGCAAAAAGTTACAATATAATATTATATATAGGGAGATGCCTTTTGTTACCTAGCTTACATGGATTATGCTCTTGTAAGGCCCATTTCCAAGTCAGGAACATTTTCCGCAGAAAGAAAATTTTGTAAACTGTGATTGCCCGACACAAATTTTGTGTCGGAAAAATTTTGAAGTTGATGATATTTTCAACTTTTAACAATGATATTTTCGGAAAATTTTCTGTGCGTGGAAATTTTTCTTGATCGAGTGGAAATGGGCCTTTACGATGAGTTATCCTATGAATCAATACTGATAACTGATAAGGCATGCGAGATAAATCCTGAAGTAGTTACAATCTTACAGGAAAGACCATTTTCCCACTGCAGGCTAAATGAATATTTTTGGTGAAACTTTCCCCTGTATAAATGAAGGTATGAAACATTGTACTCAACACTAACACCACAAACAAGTAAATGATACTTGACTGAGCAAGTTGAGGTTGGAAAGATGTTGATATTGTGCTGGTAATTATTGTGACAATATCGATACCAGATGACTGTCACATTGGAGAATATACTGGGGAGAAAATAACAAAAATTGAAAAATATTCAGCAGGAAGGAAGATAAGAAGCCGATTTTTTTACCCCCACATGACAAAATCCTCGACAACAATATCCCCCGCCGATAAAAAACCCAATTACCGAATTCAGACAAAACCCCCACAATTCTGTTTATCGACTTTCTAAAATTTATTTATAAGAAAAAATTTTATAACACAATAGTCAAAAAAATGGGAATAGCCAAAAAAATGGAAATACTGTTTGAATAAATAAGGGTAAAGAAAAGTATTATGAAAAGTTCATGTAATTTATATATTTTGCAACTTGAAAAAGCCATATTAATTCACAATGTTTTGAGGAAGGTTTCAAACCTTGAATTCTTCCCTGGAGGACGGTTGACACTTTCTGCAACTCTGACTGAAACAGTTTCCGCCTTAATTCGTCAATGTCAGGTTTGTACTTGATCAAACCCGAGTGTTAATTGAGGCATTTCAAATTGCGATCGTTTCATCGAAATCAGAAAATTCGAATGCTTCAAGGGGGCCAGTGCGTGTTCCATTTATTCGACAATAAGCTTCCGTGATTTGTCTGCATTAGTCTATAGCTGCATGAAATACTTAAAAGAGATTAAAACCAGGCCTTAAATATCGGTCGGGCACGGACATTGTCCGACCCATTCGGCATTCGTGAAATTGTCCGACGTAGAGAGGAAACCACCGGGCATACTGTCCGACCTAAGTGAAACTGAGGTTTATTGTTTGTCCGACCCGCGAGTGCATTGGTGTCCGACCAAACTGTAGCTTTGTAAATCAAAATGTATACCCAAACAAATTAATTTTGGCTTGCAAATAAGCACGCGAATGACACATTTTATTTAATATCTTCACAACATTTGGTTCAGAATTAATACATTATAATTTTGTGCTCATACTGATTTGTGTCATTCAGACTTATTTCCGAACCAAACTGAACTGAAGGTCATCGGACATCATCATACAGAAGTCATCGGACATTTTGTCAGACGGCCCTGTACAATATATTTTAAGGCCTGAAAAAACACTTCGAAATGTCAGCAGTCTGGCGAAGAGATCTTGATCCCATCCAGGTGGTTCAAGCACAAACCATGACAGCTCATAAATCCTAATCAGTCAGCATTTTGGGGTATCTCACTCGATAGAATTAACACAATGTTGAAGGTTTTCGCAGATGGAAATCTCAGGTGTAATTTTTAAACATTTTCAGACATGCCCAGCAGCAGCTGCAAAAAATGCAACTATATAAGCCCTGTGTCAGGAATCGAACCTTCGGCCCTGCGATTCCGGTGCAGTGCTCTGACCAACTGATCTACAGAATCCAGTTGTCGAGCTCCAACGGCAAGTTGAGGTAATTATATTAGGGTGATATCATTTTAACAAATAGATAAGATTTTGCTGTTGTCTGTTCAGTTATAGAGATACAGTATGACGTCATAATGTGGATAACGTCTGGAATTATGATGCCATATACTCCGGTATCTATAACTGAACAGACTACGGCAAAATCTTATCTATTTGTTTCATATAATAAAAAGACCCCCCCCCCCGAATTAAACAGGTAAATAGCTTACTCTTTATCCACCCAAACATTTGGAAATTTAAAAAAGTCCAAATTTTACAAATACCACGCGTACATGATCTGTACAAATAAGGGAATGCTATTGGATAAGGTTTTGGGTGACGTAATTCCGTGTGTCTGTCCTATTATTGATCATGGCTCTCCACCAATGAAAGCGTTTGAATTCTTCACGTTATTATATAATATGGCATGTCATTCGATAAAAATGTATAAAATTTACACTCTAGATTTCCATCTTCAAATATGAACTCTATCGAGCGAAATGCCCCCAACTACCTTACATTGACAATCCTGGCATCACCTTAATATATGTAGCTCAGTTGGTTAGAGCGCTGCGCTGCAGGTTCTATTCCTGCAAGATACCTACAGTTGCATTTTTCGCAGCTGCACCTCAGGTTAGGACCAAAAATGTATAAAATTCACACACGAGATTTGCATCTGCAAAAATCCTTCAATACTAAATACTAATGGCATGTCATGTCTTCCGGACTTAGATTATACTATATATGGTTTTTGACTCACGGATGGTCACTTGAGTGTGGGGCAGTTAAACAATGGGAAATGGCCAGCCTGCTTTGCACGCACTGTTTGCGCGCACTGTTAGCACGCGTTCGTTCTTTTGATTTGGCAAATGAAGCACGACAAATGGGTGAAAAGGCAAAATTCGCACGGTGCCCGGTTTGCAAAAACAACTGCAAACTGCTCTAATTCTTTCTGTCACTTTCATTTGATCTTATCCGTGTGAGTCGTAAATTTTTGCCCGTGGGTTGGATTGAAAATTGATTATCTACAAAATGGAACTGTATAGACGTGCTATAAAATGAGAATGAAAACCCCATTAAAATTATATATGCAGGGTTCCCCAAAAATGCAATACCTGTGTTCCAGAATTGACCAATTGCATTATAGACTAAATTTTGATCTAGACAAAAATTTCATCACAGCTTGAAAGAGCATCACAAAATTAGTAATATTCCGAAGATTCGTTGCGAAATGTTGTAAAATGCGGATAATATAGCCATGCGAAGTTTGCCGTTTTTCAGTCATTTTGTATTACGCACGGGAAATTGACAGCCCAATCGGGTGTTGGGGCACAATTTCCCGTTTGTAATACAAAATGACTGAAAAACGGCAAACTTCGCAAGGCTTTATTATCCGCATTTTACAACATTTCGCAACGAAACTTTGGAATATTACTAATTTTGTGATGCTCTTTCAAGCTGTGATGAAATTTTTGCCGTCTAGATCAAAATTTAGTCTATAATGCAACTGGTCCATTAGTGGACATAAAAAAATTAGGATTGTGGTCATCCCAACTCGATAGAATTGTTGAAGAGATTTGGAAATTGAATTTTTATACATTTATTAGACCTACTTTGCAAATTTAAAAAATTCGAAATTTCCAGGTACAAATCCCATCAAAAATTTAATCTACGCGATTAATTTTGACACCGTAGCTAAGATATTTAAACTGGTCTAATAGAGCCAAATTGTCATGGCTGTTTAAAATAAGCGGTCAGTAAGCCTATTAACACCTCAGTACCTCACACAACTGATCCACGCATGATTTAAATGCTCCATTGCATGGGTGAACAGACGTTATTGACTCACGGACGTTGCGAAGCAATAACAGCGATAACGTTATTTTAGCTCCGGCTCCGGCAGTCAAATCTCCGGCTACAGCAAGAAAATTTTAAGGAAATTTTATATTTAAAAGTGGAAGCAGAAGTATTTCAGTGTAATTTCAGAATTTATTTTATTTTTTCGTTGAAACCATATATTATTAAATAAAATTAATATATCAGCTAGTTTATGAGTGAAAACAATCAACGACTGTCGACTCAACGTTTCGCGCAAAATGACAAAGACAAAGACCCTTCGTCAAGGATAGTCAGCTAGTAACTGAAACCAGTCACTCACAGTCTCACTCAGTCATGTCCAATAAGAAAAGTTAGTTAGAATTACGAAACTGATCGGAGCAAATAATTAAACTTTATAGTAACTTCAAATCATTCAACAACTTAATTCTTCCATTACCAAAAGTTCATTGAAATAGGAAGAAATAATTTTGTCTGCCGGAGTTTTGGCTGGAGTTTTCCAACTCCGGCAGAATATGCATCCAGCCAACATCAACCAGCCTAGTCATACAGTAAGCATCAGTCACATTTTTTTATGGTGTTAATGTTGAGCCGAGTGTTCCACATTAAACCTTCTTCACTGACCTCACATACAGTATGGTAAACCTTGTACCCGCATATACTGTACCCGCAGCTTTTCTGCAACTCAGTACACCTATATTACAGACTTGACCACCACCACCAGTCCTACCACTACACCATCCCTCTCCCATCGATTCCAAGGCGTTGTTGCAACAGCTGTACAGTCAGTGCAATATCACTTTCGGTTTTGTTTAGTTTATCTTCGATCCTACCTTTATTGGTCTTCTTAATACCAGACCTGGGTCGTTCTGTCTTGCCTGGTGTTGATGCAGTAATTGCTGATCCAGGTCGTCTTCTACCTGTATGTATGGGTAAATATCATCTCATTCGATATAACCAGCTGTTGACGGGATTTGTAAGGCCCGTTAACACTTGCAATTTTTGCTGTGATTTCTACTACGATTTTCTTCTTTTGATGGATGTGAACGAGTGGATGAGTTATGAATGTTCAGATGAGGGTACATGTACTCAGAACATTCATAACTCATCTACTCGTTCACATCCATCAGAAGAAGATTGCACTAGAAATCGCAGTAAAAATTGCAAGTGTGAACAGGCCTGTAGATGATAAATTTCGAGTGGAATTTTTATACTTTATCAGACCTAAGCAGGAGCAGTTGCAAAAATGCAACTATCTGCCCTCTCGCAGGAATCGAATCTGCGATTCAGGTGCAGAGCTCTAACCAACTGAGCTCTAGTACAGAGAGACAGTTGTCGAGCTCTAAACACAAGTTCATGTATAAATACAGGGTGTATAAAAAAAACTGCACAGATTTGAAATTTGCTCTTAAATTCGCAAAACAGCGATTAGTATCCAGTTTTTTATGTATATAGCTTCTTTGGGTACTTATAATGTAGAAAAATGGAAAAAATTTCTCGAACTCAAATTTTGTGAACCAGGGGTGTGTGTCTTTTCCAACAAACTAAAAATGGCTTGCGCACGAAATTTAAAAGCTTTAATCATATTTTAAGAGATGGAAAGTGTGTTGGGTGTTAACAGATGGAAAGTGTGTTGGGTGTTTAATTACTGTACAAAATTTCAGACAATTTGCTTCAGTTTACGCCCTTTAACCATTCGCGCAAACTTACATTTTTTCTTAAAAAATTTGCATATGTCAGCAATATGCAAATTAGGTAAAGGCATTAATTAAGCATGCGAAAGGCTAATTTTTTAAAGAAAAATGAATAGTTAAAGGCTTAAACTAAAGCAAATTGTCTGAAATTTTGTACAGTAATTAAGAAACCCAACAAATGTTCCATCTATCAACTCAAAATATGATTAATATAAAGCTTTTAAATTTCGTGCGCAAGCCATTTTTAGTTTGTTGGAAAAGACACCCTCCCCCCTGGTTTACAAAATTTGAGTTCGAGAAATTGTTCCCATTTTTCTACATTATAAGTACCCAAAGAAGCTATATACATCAAAAACTGGATACTAATAGCTGTTTTGCGAATTTAAGAGCAATTTCAAATCTGTGCAGTTTTTTTTATACACCCTGTAGATACTAAGGTGATGCCAATCTGGTACATACAAGCTCAGTTGGTTAGAGCGCTGTGCCGGATCTGCAGGGCTGCAGGTTATACAGGGCTGCAGATAGTTGCATTCTGTACTTAGTCTTGAAGATACACCACATATAATGATATAAATAAATACATTTTTCTGAAAGATATTCATTCTATTTCTTGAAACTACCAGTTAGGACAGGGAAAAACACAACAGACAGAGAATCAGTGAATCCTGACACACGTCGTAACAACTACAGTAATACCGACCTAATTTGGAATGCATTAGCATGGTTGCTGGCAATCGAGCTCAGTACTGTAAACACGGAAAATGCTCTTTTGAGGCTTCGGAAACGCAAAATGTTTCTGGATCAGCATGCCGCCAGAACAATTCAGTTGCTTCCGACAGCGTGCACTGTTGTGTATCTGTAGGTTTTTCAGTAGAGTAAACCACAGACAATGGGCCGATTCCAGCTATACACTAATTTTTATCTAGGCATGAAGAACAAAATCCATCACCACAGCTAGAAAGAGCATGTTAAAATGAGTAAAATTGCAAAGTTTGGTTGCAAAATGTTGTTAAATGCGGAAAATATAGCCCTGCAAAAGTTGCAAATTTTGTATTAATTTGTACGACGACGCACGGGAAGAATTTGCATCACTTTCGGCCCAAATGCGGTGCATTTTCCCGCGTGTAAACTGCAATACAAGCTAATACAAAATTAGCAAATTTTGCAGGGCTCTATTTTCCGCATTTTACAACATTTCGCAACCAAACTTTGCTTTTACTAATTTTAACATGCTCTTTCTAGCTGTGGTGATGGATTTTGTTCTTCTTGCCTAGATCAAAATTTAGTCTTGATATAGCTGGAATTGCCCATTCAATTAATACATACACTAGTTAAATATAAACGTCTACATCATGTATACCTGCAGATTTCGCCCGGATCTTGTGCTTTTCTTCTGACATTGGCCGCTTTTCTGTCACTAGTGGTAATTGCCGTTCCTGAATTAAAAATGCCATTATTTATACTTACCAATAGACAGTAATAGAGTTGTAACAGTTATTTTAGGTGAACTTAGTTATAAGGATCAAAGATATCGGATAAATAAAGAGAATGACTGTGCTAGCTGTTTATTGCACTCTTGCCTCAATGCCAATGGCCTCGTTTTAATGTCGTTATTTCCTCATGTTGGGTTAAGGTTACAGGACACCCTTTTTGGCGTTTTGCGGAAAATCGCTACTGCGCGCTCAATATCAGTCCGATTTTCATCAAATTTTCACCAAATGTTCTCCAGTGCATGCAAAATATGGTAAAGTTTTAAAATTAACAAACAATAAAATAATGTAAGAATTATTCAGGAAAATCTTAAATCGCGGTACCGTTACGCTTTTGAGTTATGCTCCTGCTGGTTTTAAGTTATATTTATGAAAATATCATTTTTATACAGTAAAATAGTTGTTCTAAAAAATTGTGTTCGGAAATTTTTGTTTATTGCGTCATTCCGCTGATATGGCGATTTCTTTGACGACTGCAATATATTTCTGAATTGTTTGAATGAATTGCTCTTTATTTTTAAAATATCCAAAATTAAAAAAAAGCCGAACACAATTTTGAAACTGACGTCTTTAGCTATGTCCTGTGAAAATTTGAGAAAAATTGGTTAAAACCCGCAGGAGCACAACTCGTTTGAATATCACTAATTACCGTAAACTTTTTCGGGAGAAAATTGAATTTGAATATTACATTTTCAATGTTTTTCTTATTGCAGCGAAATGTATTTTATTAAATAACTCTGCGAGTTTTCAACATTTTTCGTTCAAACTTGGTCAGATAGTAGAACTAGTCTAATGCTTTCATGAAAACCAATAAAAAAATTTTAGGCAAAATTAACACTCAAAGGTGTTCTGTAACCTTAAGGATGATAGGCTTGTGGTCGGGCTCAAAATCAAAGAGAAACGTATCCGTCACACGAAACATACATAGGGATAAAATAATGTACGTCTTCTATACGCCAAAACAAACAAACATGAGAACGAGGTATTTGGGCAAAAGTGTTAATTATCAATACATTATACTGCCCTGATTATACCTTTGATGCTCCAGTAGACCTGGATTGAAAAACCAAACATTCGTCCATTTTCTCAGTGTTGGTTGATTTTGAACTTCTCGCAAGTTTAGCTGAACTGACTCTAGTCTTAGGTTTCAAACTTGGAGTCTCAGGACTTAACATTCCAAGTTTTAGTTTTAATTCATTTCTTTTTATATTTTCATTTTCCTGTAGAAATATAATAAGAAAGACAATTAGTTTATATTTTTTGTTTAATTAAAAAACGCTAAATCAGTAAATGGGTTAATGAGAAGGACATGGGGAATTTGGTTATAGAAATTAAGATCACTAACATCACGAAATGGGGTTTTGCAAACTTCAGATAAAAGGGTCATGTGATTTCAGTGGCCAAAAGCTACTCTATAGGTAGAAAAAGGTTGGGAAACCCAGGTAATATTTTTTAGCCTAGGGCTGGGCTTACAGAAGTGTTCTAAAAATTGCTCAGAAAAAATGTCCAACCAAATGACAATTGATCATTTTTTCCGATTTCATTTTGACTCCTGGCATCCATAATTGAGTAAATCATATCAAATATCAATAAATAATATGCCAAACAGTATTGTCTATACAGTATAGCTAGTCCAAAAACCATGACCAGCTGACAATTTAAAGTAAAACACAACTTTTCGAAATTTGTTTTTCGGAACTCGTTTTTTACTTTAGTATAGCTACTGTAGAGTGCATATATATGCTTTTAAATTTGAGAATTGTTGTTCATGCCTTGCAAGACGATTAGGATTATTTGAGAGGTGTCTGTTAGGAAAGGTACATTCCACTGTATAATTAATTTACATTGGGTTTGAAATGAAGCTCAAAAACACTTACAACTAAGTCATGTAATAAACTTGCTCTTCGTTCCACTTCCCCAGGTTTCGGCTCCCTGTTGTATGTTGAATTCTCCATTTGTTCGTCAATGAAAGCTTCTCGATTCCGAAAGTGTAACATTTGCTGTGCTTTGGCTGTTGTTTGTTTCTCCTTGTACTCCTTGTTGATGAGTCCAACTGTTAGTCTGAACCAGTTGTTTATACATGGAGACTGTTCATTTGAATAAATGCAGAAGTTTAAGCGAAATGGTGTACAATGACAAAATAGGCAGTAACAGTCTCCAGGGAAACTGGAGTAGCTTTCCATTTCCCTATTTCAATTATGTATTATTTATGTGTATATCCCTATTTCATTATGTATAATTTATATTTTAAGGCAATGTCACCTGTATTATGGGGTTTTCTGGTTCCCATTAGACTGGGGCATGAGAGTTAAGAAAACTCTCATTCAAACTCTCTCTTGCCAACTTTCATTCTCATGCAATCAAATATAAATAAAAGGCCCTAGGTCTATAGGCTGATTAGCCTGCATGGGTCTAGGCTGATTAGCCTCTTTGCTGCACTGCTGTAAATTGCTGTATAATTTGGAACTCGTAACTCGTAAGCCAGGCTCTGGCATAATTAGGCCCTGGGTCTAGGCTGATTAGCCTCTTTGCTGCACCGCTGAAGGCCCCAAAGTATTAATAATTAAAGTATGAAATATAATACCTTAGGAACAGCAACCATTTCATCTGTCATAGATGAAACTTCTAAGGTTGGTCGAGCCACACCTGTACAAATTAACAAAAGAAAAAATTGAAAACATAGAAAACATAAAAAAATGAGATAGTGCGCCAAGAGTCTTGTCACAGAATAAAGCCACACAGAAGCCAAGAAAGCGTAACTGCTGACATGTAGCCATGATGCTCAATGATTCATCATCAAAATGCATGTTATTCCTAGCCAGTGCACTTACAAGAGGCATTCACCTCGACTGAATGTTCACCATTTTGCATATTTTCAGGAGAATGAATGCCAGTAGATTATGGCAACAGCTATGGAACATGGCAACAGCTATGGAACATAGCAACAGCATTGTAACAGTTACACCAAAATCATCTAAAAGTATAGGCGTTGACAAGAAGTTGGACTTCTGGTGGAACAAGTTGGTTGTGAGGCAATCTATAAATTTGTCAACCCCCTATAACCACTTTAGTAGCTCAACACACAGAAAGATGCAAGTCCCAAAGATCTCACTCACCAACAATCAAAGCAACATCAATTGCAGCACTGTGATCACCAGTCCATGCTCTAGAAAAATTTAAAACACACAACATATTATCAGAGATTTATACTGCATGTAATGGGGATTTGTAAATGTATGTAAGGAATGGTGGTGGGAGGTTGGGGAGGAGCTAAGATGGTAACCCAGGGTCACCCATTTGATAGCAGATTTTTCGCATAGATCAGAAAGTATTATGTTCATACAGTATTGTGGGGAAAAGTATTGTTCAAGCATCCCCATTAGCATCCATTATCTGGTTATTATTTGTAATCTGGTTACCATTTTTCCTAACCAGTACCTGGTAGACTACTGGGCTCAATTATCAGCCGGCATTATGGGAAGTGATCTCCCCTGAATTGCCAGGAGGATCACCGACTTGAGGCCATGACTGGTATTGAGCCTGGTACATGTAGACTACCATCCGGTTATTCTGGTAACATTCGGTACACGGCAATACAGTATACGGCACGTCTCTACGTCGCAGATTAAATTGCACTTACTTTTTCACAAGCAAAATCAAGCCATGGAGTTGTTCTCGTAGCCTCTGATTTTCAGTTTCACTTTGAAGTAACTTTGCTTCTAATATTCTGATATCATCCATGATCGATCAACACGTCATCAATTCATCATAGAAGTTGCATGTCGCACAGATTTATACTTTTCATTTCAGGTTTATTAATATGTCTTATATCACGGAATGGGTTTTCTCCCTGTCGCATCATTCATATTAAAGAGTTTAAAATACAACTGTCAGAAACAACAATTTTCAATATAGAAATGTAACGTTCAAAAATGGCGCCTGGCCTTTAAATCTGCGCCCGCAATCATTCGATAAGAAATTTCCTATTAATTTCTATAATAATTAAAATTTCCTTTTTTTGGAAATGATGGTTGATTTCGTGTTAGTACCATAGTTTCTATTATATCCTTCTTCGTTATATGTCACCAATCAAAGCCAGAGAAAACAATTCTAGCATTCAATTTATTAGATATATTTATATTTTCCGAAGGAACCGAAAATACAAAATTTCTTTCGAAATACTTCATTAAAGACACACAAAAGGGTTTCGAAAATTCTGAGGTTTTCTCAGAGAGGATTTCTCAATATTGAGGATTCTGTTCAAGTAATTTTGCATGCGTAATTAAGATATTTGATGAAAACACTAGTGACTTTCATCAACTTTCACCGGGTTATCCAAATTGCATCTTGTGATCAAATAGATGTTATCATTGGCTGAATTGCTCATGAATTATTACAGTAATGAATTTGAGAAGTAGTGTTGCGTTCTTTAATACGAGACGGAATGAACTACCTCGAAATGGCTATCCAAGACTCGGAAACAGACGAAATAATATCCGTTGAAGGCGCTTCCTCTTTGGCGATAAGTGTGGGTCAAGGATAGCTAAATTAGCCTAAATATTGTTTCCGAAGAATGCCTTAACAGATGACCCACTGATCTCTAAATTATCCGTCAGTCACATTTTACTGTATATATACAGAAGAATTATCATACTATCTTTTCTTTGCCCAACTTCCTCCAGATAGACCTGTCCAATTATCTATCTTTAGATCAAAGAGTAAAGGCTAACATGTAACATATTTTTGAAGTCTAATTTTTTCAAATCGTTTATTTACACTAACTAGAGCATACATGTATGTACAGTATGTGAATTCAGCAAGCATTATGGGGCAGACGATGGTGGCCAGGTTAGCACTATTTTCCATCCAGCAAACCGCCCTAGCGATTTTCTAAAGTTGTTTCTTTTTGGATTTATGTTATTAATTTGGTTAAGGTTACAGTTAGGGTTGCTGTTAGGGTTAGAGTAGGGGTAGGGTTTGGGTTAGTTACATAGCCATATAACACCTCTTCCATCTTCCGAAAATGATGTCAGGTCAGTTTGCTGGATGGAAAATAGTGCTAACCTGGCGGTCAACGTAGGGGATGTTTACATGATCCCTGGGTACGAGATTGTCTATCACTAGGAAAATAATACAGTTTTGCTGAATCATGAACCGTGACTTATTTCAATACGTCAAAATTATCCCTCACCCCAGCGAAGCAGGATCATGTTAACAGCCCTTCATAGAAGACGTGTTGACAATGGACCATTCCCCAATTAACCAAAATTTTGATCTCAACAACTCCAGACAAAATTCCATCATAGCATGACTGAAGAGCATCACAAAATTAGTAATATTCCAAAGTTTCGTTGCGAAATGTTGTAAAATGCGAATAATATAGCCTTGCGAAATTTGCAATTTTCAGTCATTTT